>BCHU01000008.1:1351299-1402655 GCA_001599715.1 Phaeotremella fagi
TGAAAATATATCCCCATGGCCCCTAACCTCCTAAACCCCTAACCACTAACCCCCTAACCTGTCCACCGCAAGACTCGACCTGGGTCAGTCACCAGCAGTGAAAATATATCCCCATAGCCCCTAACCTCCTAAACATCCCCCCAATGACCAACAGGACCACTTAACCATTCACCGCCAAGTCTCCCTTCATCCTCCGAAACAACAAAACAATCTTCCAACCTAACCCCCACATTCCCAGGTAAATAGATCCCAGGTTCTAAACTGAAAACATGTCCAACTTGAACATTTTTAACCCCTTGATAGCCCTGTACCAAATATGGCTGTTCGTGGCCCTCCAATCCTATACCGTGACCTAATCTATGGGTGAAAATTGAGAAATCTGGTGATTCGTCTTTCTTGGTGAGGTTCATTGTTTTCACAATGTAGTTACGGGCTGTTTGATCTAGTTCTCCGAGTTTTGGTGGGACGGTGGTATTGCTTGATAGGAGAAGGTTGTAGGGTTCTTGTTGGGCTTTACGGACTGTCTCCCAAATGTCTAGATGATCTTTGGGGATTTTTGATCCAGGCAAGGCGAAAGTCTGTAATGGTGTCAGGTCGATGTTTTCGAGAATGTTCAAGATTCTTTCACCTACCCTGGTGATATCTGCAACGTAACCTCCCCATTTCCCTCCAGCATCAATAAGAACCATATCAGATTTTCCAAGTATCCTATCTGTACCAGCGCCATGGGGCAGGGCTGCGTTTTCTGCAGGCAATCAGTCAAACCGATTCACGAAATGAGTCTCGAACCCACCTCCAAACAAAACCAATCCGTCACCACCGTCCAAACCAGTCTTCAACATTTCACGCTCCAAAATCAGACGAGTCTGAGATTCTGAGATACCGAAATGCATTTTAGCCTTGGTTTGACGAATAGCGTGAAGGGTTTTCTGCGATGGTTCGTCAGCAGAAATCTTTGATAGAACATAATTCGAACCCACCTGATTGGCACATCGTAGTAAACCAACTTCCCTCGAATCCTTTCTTTCCCTTATCAAACTAACTTGAACTTTCATCTCACTGTCGTCGCCTTGAACCATCCCCTTATCGAAAAAAGCGTAACCCAAACCATTCTCCACAAAGCTCCTGACCATGGGATCCAACACAATCCCACCAATCTCACCGAGATGATTGGCCAGTACATCATAAGGCGAATCATCTTCTTTCCACGATAAAAACGTTATCATCTCCTTGATCTCATCAGGAAGTTCTATCAGAGTTGCGCGAAGTTTTTCAAATTCTGGGGTTAAGAATGTGATATTGGCTTTAGCGGTTTCAGAAGGGGTTATAGAAATCAAGAAAGGTCTTTCTGACAACCACCAATCTTTTGAGCTGAAACTTCCAATGAAATATTCGGAGGACGGTCCGGGCTCTGAGATCCAGGTCCAGGGGGTTGGTGAGTTTGATAAGACGTTCACGAGTTTGTGGAGACGATTGGTATAAGTGCTTTTGGGTGGGGTTAGGAGGTTGTCACATTCTTCCAAGAAAGATGGGGATAGTTTGGGTACTTGGTAGGATCTGTAGAAAGATGAGATGATATTTGGATTGTGTTTGGTGTACAGAGGGACGAGCTGCAGGAATAGAACCAAGGGGAGGAGGAAGTGGATAATTCGTCGATATTTTTGTAGCACTCGAGGGGGGTAAGAAGTCGATGTCTTCACGGTGTCAGTGTTGACACCATTATTGGCTTTATTACTCACCAAGGTATCTGATGCAAAGATCCGTTTCTCGTCCGAATATGTAGTAGCAGAACTTTCCTTCCTGGGAACATCTAGACAGGGAGTGCTGCCCGGAGATGGGTCAATTCGCTTAGTTGAACCACTTTCTGCCGATTGTTTCACTTCAAGCGCCTTCTGAAACACCTCCTCATGTCTAGCTATGAAGATTTGTTCTCTGAGATGAGGTGGTATGCAGATTGAAATCATTTGAAGATGAAGATAAAGGAGCGATTGAGATAACAGATATCTTATCGAGTGGTGTGGGGTAATATTACGTAAGACATATTAAGACATATCAATTCGCCGTCATAAATTCCCAATTCCAATGTTCTTTGTTGAATAAACAACCATCAAAAGATTACAATGTCAGAAGATAAAATAGACGTTCCTTCACTCAAAGTGGCTGAGCTCAAAGAAGAGCTGTCTAAAAGAGGCTTAGATACAAAAGGTTTGAAAAAGGATGTAAGTCCTTCCCTTGTACTACTCGCAAATACCTGACATTACCCAGCTTGCCGAAAGACTTCAAGCTGCAATTGATACTATCGAATCGGAGGAGGCACCAGTAGAAGCCGAGTCCAAAACTGTAGAACTGGAAGAGCTACCCACAAGTGATGAAGGTGTTGGTCATGTCATGGTTGAAGGAGCAGAAGAAAGAAAGGAGGAGATTCAGATTCAGATGGAAACCGATGAGAATAAAGAATCGATACAACCAGCAATACTAGACGACGAAGTTGCGAAGGTTGTGACTGAACAGGAGAAAGAGGAAGTTAAACCTCCTACACCGACTGTCATCAAGTCTATCTCTCCGGTTCCTGTCGACGTCGACGAGAAGGCGGAAGAAATCACAGAACAAACCCCTCTTGTCAAACCAGCACCAGTTCCCGTTGTCGCAGATTCAATCGAAGTGGAGGAGAAAGCATCAGCACAACCTGTCGACGAAGAGTTGAATCACAGAATAGCAGTCGAACGAGAAGACGTTTTAACACCCCCGTTACCAATCGGTGGACTACCTGAAATTGATGATTACATGGACGTCGATACGAATAAAAGGAAATACGATGAAGACGGCTCCATACCACCACCCAAAAAAGTTAAACGAGTCTACAACACAGTATTACCGGAACCTTTGTCGCATTTAATCCACCCACCCACATCAACTCTGTACATTTCCAATCTCAAACGACCATTGATCAACTCGAATCTTCACGAACACATTTTTGAAACGTCAGTCCAATCAACCAACTTGTTTCCCGAACCAAAACATCCATTTTCATCCAAAGACACACCAAACCTTTGGGTCTCAGGTATCAAAACGCATGCCTACGCTACCTTCCCATCGATAGACGACGCGATTAAAACGGCAGAAAGAATCGAAGGTGTACAATATCCAGAAGAAACAGGTGATAAACTACATGTAGAGTTCATCCATGACGACGAAGTATTCGATTTGATCAAGAAAGAGGAAGAAGCTTGGAACAACGGTCGACAGAGATTGAATTTAAAAATCTTGAAACCTGTTGAAGAAGGTGGTGATTATTATTTCACGTTGGAAGCTGTTGGGGGGAGTGTAGCTGGTGGTAGATTCAATCGAGGTGGTCCACCTCCTCTACCGGCTGGTGCACGATCGACTGCACGACCGATAGTATCGAATCCAATTCCAGTTGGTGGTAGAGTCATTCGTCCAGTTCCATTGACTGGTGTGAATGCCATACCCACTAGACCTACGAATCCAAATGGTCTTGGTCCAGGTCCATCGAGGAACAATATTACTTCACAAGTAGCCAATGGAAGAGGCATTCCTCCGCACCAACTTGATGGTCGGGGACAGGAGCGGAATGGCGCAGGGGGATGGGGTAGGAAAGAAAATCCAGCGATGAGAAGGACTAAAGCTTCACCTGTGCTTTTATGGCGAGAAGGACCTGGGGGTGTTGGAGCTTGATGTAGATACGTAGATATGATATATGAACGAGAGTGCACCATGAGTAAAGTGAATGAAACGCCACCAAGTGTTGCTTACGCGTAGGCCAATTTATGGTAACATCAAAGTCATCTCTTTACACTCCATCCATCCATAATGTCTGGAACGAAGCAATACAAAGCTATAGGAGTAAGTGACTGATCTCAAATAATCAAAACGATTCAACCCTGCTCACACAGCATAGGAGGATTCATGGAAGCGGACGGATAAAGTTGTAAGTTGTTCAATCGTGGAGGTTATTCCAACTGATTCAAATAGAACGCTGAACTGTTCACGTTAACATATGGAGCATTAGTTGTTCAATTGATCAAAGTAAAGCATTGTCTTCTTAAGACAAAAGGACAGATAGCTGATAGTTTAATAGGATTATGAAGATTACGGAGAAGTCAACAAACAACTTGATAAAATGTAAACTATAATGTTTGTGGAGTGTCAACTGATATCGTATAGGGGCTACAACATCGGTACAAGATTGATCGAAGATTTCCTAGCTAGAACAGGGATGGGTAAATGTCAAACTTTCTCTGATACAGCAGAAGTGATTTCAAAGGTGGGTAAAGAGGTCCAATTAGAGTTAACAATCTAGGTCGCCTTCAAAACCTTCTTAAGCATCACACCAACCCTGTCATTCCCAGCACCAACGATCCCATCCCAACAACCCAACACGACAGGTTCAACCATAACCTCCTTACCACCACCCACAGAATTCGTTCTCACGTTCGACGAAAATCCGTTAAGTGAATTCGCAGAGTTACCTAGAGACGCTAGAGAAGGTGGGTTGTGGTTCAGTAATGTTTTAGGTGGTGTTATCAGGGGTGCTCTTGAGATGGTGAGTCTGAGGTTTAGGAGCAAGGATTAATGGTGTACTAGATCCAGATGCAAGTCGAAACTCGATTTTTATCTGATACGCTTCGTGGGGATGAGACTACTGAGCTTTGGGTTAGACTTGTTAGGATCTTGGAAGAGGAACAGCCTGAGAATGACGAGTAAAGCGTTGGACGTTATGATAAAGACGTTACGATAAATGCTACATGTATACAACGATAGATCTAATCAACTAACCACTAACCCTTGACAGTCCCAGCTCCACTCGTAGCATAAGACGAAATGTCATCTCTAATCCCCAACCCAACATTCCCATTCCCATTCCCATTCTCAATCTCATTCCCACCAGCGCCAACAGCGAAACTCTGTCCAGGTGTACTATCACCTTCATCTTCATCTTCCTCGTCAACCCTAGGTCTCCCCCAACGTGGATTAGGTGCTTGCAAGAATTCAGAATTCTGTCTGACGTTATGATATTGAGGTTGACTCTCTGAATCTCTTCTACCTGAAACGAAATTATTCCCTATCGTCGAACTAGACGCTCTCCAGCCTTTACGTCTGTATCTACCAGATTGAGAAATGCTTGTAACCCGTTGTAAACCGAATGGTGTATGATTAACATTCTGTTGATCGTTGGACGCTGAATTCTTCTCCAATTTATCTTGTTGAAGTTGTGAGGTGTTCTTTTCAAATTCCATCCTCCATCTCAAAGCCTTTCCTAGATTCTCGATAGACTCTCTAACCTCCTCATCTCTAGCTATAGAATCTCCCAAATCCCGAAGTGGAAAGAACGAAGAGTAACGAGACTGAGTGGAAATGATCAACGACATTTGTAACAACCTCTGTAGATCGGTCGTGCTGGGTGGATTGTTTTCGTATGTCGGTGTAGGAGACGGTGAGGGTGAAGGTGATCTCCCATCTGACGTTGCTGCTATGAGTGGGATGAGACGGGAGAGAAGGGGAAGTAGGATATGTAGAAGGAATCCTGAAAGAAGGAGATGTCTAACTGCAATGGGCGATTTGGTGCTCGTAGTTGTTGGTGATAAATCCCTAACTTGCGTGAACGGCAGGAATATCCCTTCCAGATACTACAAGTTAGTCGACAGTCTACACTCAAACTTACAGGTAGATTCTGTGCCCAAAAGAAAGACCAGATCTCAGCTAATCTTTGTAACAACTTCCTATCCTCCAAAGTCTCGATTTTACTCTTCAACGTCATCATGCCTGAACCTATGAAATCCGTGAAATCCGTTATCAAAAGTGAAACGATCCGAGAAGGTGGTGCACGTTGTGAAGTAGCTACGATATGTTGATGACAAAGGAGACTGATGTCAGCGTAAAATTTCTAATAGCACTCACTTCAACTCCTCGATTGAACTTTTCAAAGGACTCCCAGCGAAAAGTGGAAGTACGTGAATCATCAGTATACTCCAAGGTGAATCAGGTCGACTATGAGCTATAGTCTCCCTAACGCTTTTCCCAATAAGATTGTTTCCCAGTCCATGGTCTGATCTTTCTTGATGTGAGAGGTCCAACGAAGTCGTTGGAAGAGCCGTTCCATCTGGTAAGAACACTAACGAGGAATTAGGATTGGAATTGAGATTGGTGCTAGAGAGTGAGAGTGATGGTCTTGGTGTGGAGATGTTTGAGATTTGGTAGTTTGATCGATTTGACGATGTCGTCGATAGAGAGGTAGTGGATTGAAGCGCCGGGGAGAGGGAAGGTAGAGGTGGTAAATGTGACAAAGTCGATGATACCTATACATTAACACCATCAATGTCATGAACCTACCAATTTATTATCATAAACACCAACAGCCCAACCCTTGTTCTCCCGTTTATGAGGACTAGGAGGTCCAACCAAAGAATTAGCGAAAACAGGTGCAGGAGGTGTAGGAGCCGGTGGTAACCTCTTATCATGTTTCGCAGGTACCGGTGGTGGTCCCTCTGATGATCTAGAAACATCACTCCCACCCCCGCTAGTGTGGGTCTTTTGATTTGAGGAGACGTTGGATCCTGACGCGGCGGATAGGTTCGACAGAGTCGGTGAAGGTGGGAGAGGTGCTTTTCTTGGTGAGATCAGTTGTTGGGGTTGGATTGGGAATTGGAGGGTTTGGATTTGGTTCAGTGGGGTTATTGGACCTCCTGGATTTGGGGTGTTGGGGGTGGGGGGGATTATGGTTAGATTCGTGGGCTGTCTTGGTCTAGACATTGTGGGTGAGTGTTGAAGAGAAAAAGAATAACAACGGTTCAACAAGGTTTAAATACGGGGCACCAAAAATATCCATGCAGTATAGAGATACAACCACATCACCGACCAGATTTAAAAATCCCCTTGAACCCTTTCCCCTTGACACTCTTCTTGTCATCCTCCCTAACCCCATAATTCGATTCGAAATCAACTGCAACCCGTCCACCGTGATGTTTAACAAAACTCCTTCCGTTCCCATTCCCATCAAGTCCAAAAGAACCAGTCGAATTAGCAGCAGTAGGTTGCACGTACATGCTCTGAGCCAATCTCGGTGATATATCACCGGTTCTTAGAACAGGTCTATCTGAAACTGGATCAAACGATTTCCTAGGCGGTTGATAATTCTGATATCTAGATTGGGGGTGTGAAGTGTAATCTGATCTAGGTTGTAACAATCTGTTATTGTTTTGACGAGGATCATAGATCGTTCCGTTCAAACTGAAATCCGTATCACCGAATTGACCGATGAAACTATCGGGTGAATCGTGTCCAGGAGGTAGAGGTGGTAGATTTTTGAATCTGTTCGGTGAGAGAGCTCCATTCTGAGACGGGGATTTAGGTTGATGCTGGTACTGAGGAGGATTGACGAACTGGACTGGTGGTGGTGTTTCAAGAGACGGCGCAAGTAGTGTACCTGTTGAATTCGAATATGCTGATCCCGTTTTGGATCTAACAGCGAACGGTGGATAAGGATTCGGGACATGAGAATTAGCCAAAGATGACGGTCTGATAGACCCAGGTTCCTCAGTAAAAATGGGTTCCCTTTGATTCCCATTGGATAAAACCTCAACAATCGAACCCCGACGATCGTTCTCTTCACCCAATTCGTTGACAGTTTCCGAACGTCGACGACCTTGAGCCGAAGCGTAACTTTCACGTCTAGCTCCCGAGACGAATCTTGAACTGGTAGGACTGACACTTTGACTACCACCTGACGACGAACTTGCCATGGGAGCTGAGACGGATCGTATACCGAACGGTGAAGATTGATAAGGTCCTTGAGGATGACTGGAAGCTTGAGAGTCAGTCAACATTGAAGAAGAGGAACCTGATCTATCTCTGGAATGTTTTCGATCGCCTCTACCGACGAGATAGGATATCGGAGGTGGTGGTGCCAGTGGTGCGCCCAGATCACTTTCCTCCTCTCTCCTATATGTCATTGGCCTCTCACGGTCAGATGATTTCCTAGGAGTTTTCGGTTTCATCTTTTGGAATAGACCTTTGATACCTTTCTTCTTTTTCGTTTCAACCTCTTCATCGTCATTACCTCTTGACCATTGGGATAATCTACTGGCACTAGTGTTTCTAGGCAATCTCTCGTCATCAGCCAACGACACTCGTGACGAGAAAAATGAAGGTCGAGACGGTGAAGCCAAAGAGACTGATCTTGGATGAGCATAGATTTGATTTGCGGTCGCCTTGTTTCTGCGATCAGAATCGATACCCAGGCTACATGGTTAGCTTTGACATCTGCCTTGACCTACTGCATATCCATCATACTTCCACTGCCACCATGACTACCTCCAAAGAGACTGGTAACACTTCCACCCCATCGACCAAACATGCTCCTCCTTCCTCCATGACTAGTTTCACTTCCCTCTCTAGCAGCCCCAGCTCTAACAGCGAACGAGAACGGTCTCAAACCAGATTCAGCAGGTGACATTGCCATATCCCAATCGTCGTCATCCCAATCATCATCCCTCCGAATTCTAGGTCCAGTCAATCCAGATAAATCAGGTCGACCTGAATTGATGGGAACTTGAACAGGAGTCCTAACCTGTTTAGGTTCCCTGTCTGGGTAAAAGTGAGTTTGAGGTCTGGGAGCTGGATTAACACGTTCAGGCGGTGGTAGAGATAATTTCGCGAGATCCGCAGGAGATGAAGGAGATTGTCGAACTGTGGTCAAGACACGTAAATGTTGTTTTGGTTGAGGGATATGTCTAGTTTCCCATCCAGTAGATCCCGAAGCCTGCTTCTCTCCATGCTCAGATGAACTTGACCATACAGCTGAATCTTCATCTGGTTCAGGATATCGACCGAGACGTTGAGCTTCTGAACGAATTTCTTGAATCAGACTGTATTGGTTTTGGAGAAAAGATTGTAAAGTGTTGTAACGAAGTGCAGACGCCGATGGGAACTGGATGTTAGTGGAGTCAAACAACAACCTACCTTTGTCATGACAGCTTTGATCCCATCTTCAGTCAGTTCACCACCTCTACTTCCAAGAAATCCTCTGGGTAAACCTTCCCCACCATTTTCTTCCCAAGAAAAGCCTCTCCAACCGATATGTCTAACTTGGTCGTCCCAATCTTTCAAACTTTGAGATCTAGACTTGTCGACTGAATCCCTATACACACCAAGATTCGACAACAGATCATTCTCCTTTATCCTAGAATCGTTAAACGCAACATCACTCGATCTATCCCATACCCCTTCACCGGAAACGTCGACATCAGCCAAATCCCTATCACGCATCATGCATTCTAAACAGATTTCCTCTGGAGGTTGTAAATTGGGTTTCGAAGACGGTCGACCAAGTCCTACACCACCTGAAGCGACTCGAGGTCGTTGCTGAGTCTTTGATTGTCCAGGTGATGTCGTTGGGTAAGGTCCTGAATCAGAAAGTCCAGCGATGATGGGTAAATTGGATGCAGACGTGGAAGCCTTTGTGGATTGATAAAAAGCAGGTGTTGGTAAAGTCGTCGATTTTATTGGAACGATTTCCGTTTCTGGTAAAGTCGATTTCTCCATGTTGACAGGTGGTCGAGGTAGAGAACGTCTACTTGGTGAAAGGGGTGATTTCTTTAGTTCCCCTTCTCGACTGATTCTGGTGTCAATGACCGGTGTAGGTCGGGCGACCGGCATTGAAATGACTGGATCTAGAGATGATCTTCTTTCGTTGATTTTCGCAGGTTCTCTCGAAGGTGTTGATTCAACTTCTGATACTCGTACTGGAGACGCAGTCCTAGCGACTGGACTAGCTTCGATGATAGTCCGACGTCTCGGTAGATTGGTGGATTCCCTTAACCTAGCCGGTGAAGATGGTTCACGAGATGGATAATCTGCAATTGGGGAGGTCGTGTGTATTGTCAAAGAAGGTCCTAGAGGTCTTGTTTTTGGTTCACGAGGTCCGCTGGGTGGTGACTGAAGAAAAGGCATTGAAGCACCTACACCAACGAAATCTGATGGTGAAGGTGCTTTCAGGGGTGAAACGGGTGAAACGGGTGATAACATTGGTAGAGGTGGTAGAATACCTGTGGGAGGTGGGAGAGGAGGTGGAATCGGACCTTTGGGACGTAGGTTGTCTCTTGAATCGGTTCGATTATTGTGGGTGTTTGGTGTCAGATGACTACCTGCAGATGACGGACGTGAGGAGGTTCTTTCAACGCCAAAACCTAATCTACTCGGACCTGCAGTTTCGTTACCATTACCGTTTAAACCTTTGTATGTAGGTGAAGTGGGTGATATTTTGGTGGGTGATGAAGTCGAAGGAAAGGAATCAGGTGATAACGAATTGAAAGAACCGAGATGTAATGTTGGAAACACTAACGGCGATGTTGAAGGTCGTGTGTTGTTTGTGTTGGTATTTGTTGAAGGAGTTAACGACATGATGGATGAGAGATTGTGATTGTACCAATCCGTGCGGGGCGATACAAATTTTGTGTTTCAAAGCTTTCAAACACGATCAAACGGACACTAGACATTGAGGGTTTAACACAGCAAACAAGTGATCAAGTGGCGGGTGAGCTGTAGCGATGGAATGATGAATTGTGAGCAGGAGATGGAGTAGAGATAGAGGTAGAGGATGAAGCTGAGAAAGAAGGTGTTGTTATAACCTCTAATCTCATTACTTTCCTCACTTCCTTTTAGTATATATAGCAACAGCAGCGACAGCAGCAACACCATTACTGTACGACACACCTAACGCGTCTTACCTATGGATATATTTAGGCGCGTGCGGTATCCTGCAGATAGTTCTGTGTAGGATACTGTAATTAGGCGCGCGTTGTGAATCCCCCCCACGTGGTCATTACTTACCATTTCCGGATCCCTCGACTTCATCAGCCATTTTGAATTTGAGCCTTGTTATTATGCTTCCTATTTGTGGTCTTCAGACCAATTCCAGGATCCACCTCGAACAAACCTAAACTTTTCACAGAACAACAATAAAAAAGAACCAACATGAATCAGGGTGAACCCCGCTTTAGTCAATTAAATCGTTGATCTACATCCATTCATCGTTGTTTTTGCGCTGAATTGGGTCGTACGGCATGTAATCTTAAGTTAATAACCTTTTCTGAACCTTGGGGATTTGACGCTTGTTGGTTTTAGATTGGTATGATAACTGTAAACTGTAATCAAAGTGTGACGTTACTGTCTATTTGTGGCTTTTGTTTTTACTGATGACAGATATAATGATTTGATGAAGAAACTTCAAGATATTTCAAGACTCAACTGAGATCATTATCGATATTCTTTTTGCCAACCAGCTGGTCTGTTCGGTGTGAAGATCGAGTCGCAAGATGTCTTCAACCTCCGTAGGGTTGTTGTACTGGTATACAACTTCGGTAATCCTAGTGATTCTGACGATCATCAACCTCATTTCAAAAATCATAAATCGACTTCAACCAATGGAAACCAAATTCACCTCCTTGCCTGAAAACAGATATGCCACTCGAAATCCCAAATCCAACAAGAAATCAAAACGTCAAGATCTGATCCGAATATATCGAGCTTTCAGTGTGGTCGTGGATAAATACCTGTTGTTATCCACCGTACCTGTACCAAAGGTCTTATTTTGGAAGGGTCTACAAAAGCGTCCAACGACTGAAGTGGTATGGATAACTGGGTATATGGTTGGAACGGCGGTTCTATCATTTTGGGGCAGTGAGTTCCAAGACAAACGCTCGTCTGACATCAAGCTTCATGGGATATCTTTGCATTCTCAAATCAAACAGCTTGGACGGCTGTAGCACAAGTCCCCCTGATAATCGCTCTAGTCGGAAAGAACAATCTCGTGTCATGTAAGTCGAGTCCGTGAAAGATCTGATAGACGTGTAGTTCTTACTGGAATATCGTATGAAAAATTGAATTTCCTTCATCGAGCAGCTGGTTGGACTTGTTTAGCTTGTTGTTGGCTACACACCGGTGGACATTTGTATTTAAATCACGGATTGAATCATGTTACTTGGAGAGTAGCTTTTATCCAATGGGTAAGATTCCTTTTAAAGCATTACTGACAGAAGGGTGTAATCGGGATCATAGCTTATACATTGTTGTCGACTGCTTCACTCCGATATTTCAGACACCGTTTCTACGAATTGTTTTTGGTCGGTCATATAGTCTTGGTACTGGTTACCTTGATTGCTTTCATTTTCCATTGGAATTCAATGGGTGTATGGATTTTCGTAAGTAGCAATGGCTTGCTTTGCTAACAATTAGCCCGGTTTTGGAATATGGGGAGCAGATCGATTGACTCGTATCATCAAACTGGTGTTTATAAACAAACTATGGATAGCACTACCCAACCCAACCAAACTTGAAATCCCATCAACAGCGACGTTGACGTCGTTAACACCATCAACGATTCAATTAACGTTCAAGAATCCATCTAAAGATCTTCAATGGTCAGCAGGTCAACATTTCTATGTCATCATACCAGGAATGGCAAGATTACCATGGGAAGCGCATCCATTCACCGTCGCCACCATTCCAGCTTCGTCTGGAGGTGGTAGATACAGATCCAACGAGTTGACTTTTGTCGTCAGGGTTCGTGATGGATTCACTAAACTCGTGAAAGATCGTTTGGAGGTTGAAAGGAAGATCAGAGGTTTGGGGGTGGAGGATGAAGTGATAGTTGAGGTCAAAGCTGCTGTTGAAGGTCCTTATGGAGTTTCGAGGAGTTTACGAAATTTCGATTCAATGTTGATAGTTGCCGGTGAGTTTTGATTCAATCGGTGCTGATCAGATTAGGCGGTTCTGGTATATCCTTTGCAATGGCCCATTTACTTGAAACCATACGTGATGCCAAAGAAGGGCGGACTAGAGTGAAGACTGTTAGAATAATTTGGATGATCAAATCAAGATGTAAGGTAACATTTGACCCAACTAACACTCAGTGCATCTAAATTGGATAGCCCCGATATTGTTGGAACAAATCCATTCTATCCCGTCGACACTCCGGGTCCAACTTCATCTACACGTTACCAAACATTACTTCCCACGTCCATCAGTGACAGCTGGTCTACCAACTGATCCATGGTCAACCAACGATCGATCATGGCAAGAATATCTCGATTCAAGAGTCTCACAACCTCAACGTAGGAAATCTAGACTACTCTCAACAATGTCATGGGCTACATGGACCGGTCCTTTCGATAATCTTTTCTCTGGCGGGAATACAAGACGAGGTACAATGGCGATCTTACCCACTGAAACTAAAAAATTGAAACCTGCCAAGAAACTACCTAAATCTTATGAAATGGAGCATCAAGTTGTTTTACCCACATTCACCTGGTCTGAGGGCTACGACGACAATTCCATCCCAAATTCAATCAACGTTGATCCATTCGATTCGACGTATTCCAGAGCTAATCGACAGTCTTCCCTGGTCGCTCCGAAAGAATTTGATGATTTGGACGAAGCTTATGAGGTACATCGAAATCGGAAAGAATCGATCATTCTACCTCCACCACGTACGAGACAGATTTCAATTGCTGAACCGACAACCCCTCGACGCGAGAGTTTACGCCCTGAAAATAAAAAGAATTCATTCAGTAACGACCCGTTCACTTCTCGATTCAACGCAAGTTCCTTGAACGTAACCATGAACACCCAAGAATTCGGTAATTCATATCTCACAACTCCATTTCCAATGTCTAGATCTTCATCAGCTCAATCTGACATCTCATACACCTCGAATCTATCGACTGAACCTTTAAACCAACACAACAAGGAAGGAGCTCTAACACCCGGTTTGGAAGATCCGTCCTACGAATCATATTTCGAAGAGGAACATCTGAGAAGGAGATCGAGTGTGGGGTTGGAACAGATTATCCATTGGCATGAAGGCAGAGCTAACATCAGGGAGGTTGTTCAGGGGATGATGGACGATATCGGAGATGGCAAGATTTCAGTCAACGTCTGTGGACCGAGTAGTTTACTGGAAAGTTGTAGAGAGGCTGTTAGGGGTTTATCTGATTTTAAGGGTGTGATGGATGGTGGGGCGACACTGGATTTGCATATGGAGACTTTTGGGTGGTAATAGATGTTGTACTTGCATTGTAAAAAGTATCCGCTGAACCCCATAATGCATGTGGCGTGGCTATTTAGGTATCGGTCATGGTCTTGGCAAGTTAGATCAGGGTTGGTAGAGGCAGGTACGAACGTACAACGTATGGTTCCAACGAACGTGTTCGTGAGGCCACGATGGTCTTCCAAGTTACACTTCCAAAGTTATGTATTTGACCTTACTCAACCCATGCCAAGTGACAGATTCCAACGCACGTTTCGAACAACTTTATCTTGTTCAATAACGCCTCCTGAGTCCTACTCCTGATTTTCTAATGTCTTCAGGATCGGCATAAAGTAAACTAAAAATGAGACGATATATAGAAAAGAGGGATTAACAATTTCCCAGTTTTCTTCTTCAACCAAAATAAAATTATACATACAGTTACTTACAATGTTCTATCTATCTCTCCTCGCTATCCTCGCGTCACCAGCTTTCGCTTACAACCCATTCGGATCTCTCAACCACACATGTGCTATCAGTCCACGTGTCTACTCTTGTGAAAACACTACGGCGTTGGTTGATACCTGTTGTTCACCTGTTCAAGGATTAGTTTTGACCACCCAATACTGGGATACCGTAAGTTGGTTAAATACTACATGTACTACGCTGAGACAGTAATAGTACACTGGTCTCGAATCTTCCGGTCAAGTCCTTCCAAAATCATCATGGAGTGTTCACGGTCTATGGCCAGATCACTGTGATGGATCATACGGTCAATACTGTGATCTCCAAAGACAGTAAGTCGATCCATCTCATCCATGTGAAATAGGTACTAATTGAATTCAGATACGACCCAGCTCCTTCACCAAACACTACCACCGGTACTGCATCCGGTACCCCAGTGGTCCCATGGACAGGTGGTGACATCTCAACTCAAACTTTGAAGAATTTCGGTAAATTCGATCTTTTGGCTTGGATGAACAAATACTGGATCTCACAGGGTAGTGCTAACTGGGTTTTCTGGCAACATGGTATGTCTACCTCTTCAATTGTTGAATGCTTTACTAATGAAGATTCCGGTAGAATTCTCAAAACACGCCACTTGTTTCTCTACCTATGATGTTGGAAACAACGGTACCAACAACTGTTATGGTACTGGATTCCAAGAGGGTCATGATATCGTCGATTTCTTCCAATCAGTTGCTCAAGCTCAGGTATGTCATATACTTTCCGAGACGATTATTACTCATGTATTTGCCATAGGTCCAATACCCTTCATACAAATGGTTAGAGAATGCTGGTATCGTCCCATCAAACTCTACTACCTACAAACTTTCAGATATCCAAGCTGCATTGGTTAAAGGTTCAGGTGCTATTCCATACGTGAGTTTCTTACTGGTTTAATGACGAAAATTGTATACTGATATAAGGGTTAGATCGGATGTGTCGGTGCTAACCACGATGTCATCTCTGAACTTTGGTACTACGCCCATTCTCTTGGTACACCACAACAAGGGTATGTCATGGTGTCGTATAAATTGAAATCACTTACTCACGATTGAATAGTATCTTCAAACCTTTGAACCAAACTGGTACAAGCAGTTGTAACGCTACCATCGGTATTCACTACTACACCCGTACTCAAGGTTCTGAAGCTTAGACCAAAATCTGTGAGGATTGGTTGGAGTATATCAGAGGAGATTGATAGATGGCAAACGTGGGGAATAAGAAACAAAAGATTCCAAAAGTATAATTAGAAAAGTTGGATCGTGTTAGAAATAAATCTAGTCTTGATAAGACTCATTATAATAATTGAAGATGTTACTTTATTGCGGACTTTATCAATCGTTCAGATGAAGATCTTGACTCTTACCGATTACACATTGCAGTTTGCTATAAGATGAAATGACATTTGAAAATGTGTTAGTCGTTCTCTGTACCAGTGTTGAAATGAGAATGCTCGATTTCATTTGAAGCAATTAATGCAAAACACGTATTCAGTACCAAAACTTCAAATCTCTTTCCCCTTCTGTTCATGTTATTGTAGACGAATCTATGAAAGAATGGGGACGACAGACGACACAAAAGAACAATACAATAATAACCTACCGGCGGGACGGGAAGAATCACCGCCGGTTGAAACTTCAGGGGGACGAGAAAAGATAAAGAACAACGTTTTTTGTTTTTCTTCCTTCCTGCTCAAAAAGTCGTCTTTTCTTCCTCGTTCTATTGTTCTATCCGTGAACACTGCGAGAAAGATACATCTCCATTGTCTGTTTTTCGTTTCGAAACTCGAGGAGCTGCTTTTGAATATTAGGCTTGACGCCTTTCTTGTACGAGAGGCTTGATGAGGAATTTGATTTGACTTAGTTTTTGATTAGTTGATGTTAACGTATTTCGTGTCTGTCGATTGATGTTATAGATGACTTCAGGTTATATGATCTCAACATGAAGTATTGAGTAACTTGCCAATCCTGACCAAAAGATTCCGTTGATAGATTTGATCACGTACATGGACACCTGAAAAAACATGTCAAGATCTAATCAAGAAAAAAGTCAATTAACCCGTGAAACTATTCGCTTACGAAGAGTTTATTTTTACACAGGAAGGTTTGAGTTGGAGTACGCAGCTGAATGTTTCAGCCAAAACGATGGAGTGCTGAGTCAATGGAGTAAAATTGTTAGGATGCCATGAACGAAGATCCCGTTGCCGACAAAAGAAATAACGCCACGGGGTAGTTGTTTTGAAAAATGTTTATTTTTCCCTTGTTCAAAATAACATCTCTTTTCAATTGGATCTACGATAGTTCCTGTACATCAAAGGTCATTTACCTTCTCACATTGTTTGTTATGCGTTCATAGGAACAGTTTAGCCCTAAGAAATGAATGTTTCCCGTCTAGGTACCGGTATTCCGCAGTCCTTCTAAACTCGAACAACACCTTTCGTCAATCTTTTCATTGATCTTCATAGATTTGATTGTTTGATGTTACAGTAACCCCTTCAGCTTATCAGGGATGACGAGAGTGTCCTACAGTGGAAAACGCCAACGTTCCAAAATATCTCATTAATCAAGAGATCAATGCCATTAATTACTGGGTTTGGCAAAGTTCGGTTATCCTTAAATTATTAATCCATCGGTGAATAACGTTTTTTTTTGTTTTTATACTTTATTCTTGAAGCAGGAGGGGTAGCTGATTTCGTGGAGTGGACTTGAAAGAATACATCATTGATAATTTCTTTTGTCTACATCACTCCCCATTGTTTTCAGAGGTCAAAGCACGACGCTAAAAGTGTATTGCAGCACACTAGAGCGTTTCAACCGTCCAAAAGACATTGTTCTATTCCTAGTTTCTTTTCTTAGCTCCAACGATAAAAACTCCGTTATTCTAGAAATTCCTTTCATTATCTACTCAACATATCAGGAACTTAGGTTTCTAACGATCTGGAACCTTGGGTAATAAAAAGACTACTCTCGGACCTTTTAATTTACGTACCAAGTTTGAGGATCGTGCTGAGTTCTCGTAACCTTCAGTGAGTTGTCTTTACCTCCTTCTCTCGAACTTTAGAATTTACTTCTTTTCATTCCCTTACCCTCCCTCTCCCCTTCCCTTCCCTTGTGTGATGGCACTCACTCCAGAATCCAAGGGGTGAATAAACTATCAGTGACGTTATTTTTGATGCTTCATCTTCAATAAACTTTTAGTTTCTTTTGGAACATCACACATTATTCGTTCTTTTTTTTTCCTCCTTCCCCTTGCTGAAAGAAATCTATTTTTCTCATCCCTGATCAATCGTCATTACAGAGAATTCTATTGATCCGTTGGGAGGTTGTGCTGTGGAGACTGGTCTAACGCTTTAACTTTTACTTTTAGACATTTCGCACGAACGTCGAAGGCCGTACTCAGAGGGTCAGTGATTGATTATACCTTGAAAGGAAATCTTTTAAAGGTCAAAAGGTCTCACTTATTCTTTAGATATCTTCCTTCAATCCTTCAACGAACAATCTTTTTTCCAACCAAAGGAATCTTTAAATCGGCTCTTCAAATTAGTTTTTTAATTCTTTTCATCTTCTTTTCATTCCCTCCTTCTTCTTAGAACTTCTTTCTCTCCGCAGGTGTTGTTATCTAAAAGATAACTCTACAATACACCAAATCATACATTGTATCAATTGGTCAATCCTTTCACTCGAGCTCAAGTCAAGGTTTTACTTAGAGTACAAATCTGGTGAGTCGATCTTCCACGTCTCATCTTTGATCCGGTGGCAACTGATGGTAACTGACACAACTAATTTATCCCTTTCTCCGTTCTCATAATCTATCCTCGACGTCGTCTCTCCTCTATCCCTCCTCTACCTCCACTCCCCTCTCCTCTCGGAACGATATTCTTGAAACGATAATCCTTATCATATGACTTCATATGACTTCATATGACTTCTCACGCACATCCTCACACCGACATTCGTTGCATCACATTTATATCGTACGTATGGATGTGTACTATCAATCCAATACATGATTTACACATTTCGCTCGACAATCCTTTGGACAGATAGGTGCCAGATTTAAAGGTATAAAGAGAATCATCGGTCGTGATTGAAATCTAAAGGTGGCGCCACTGGTTGATCAAAGGAGTTGTAAGGTCAGATCATTAATTGTGATTGATTGATCCGGTGAGTACTGGTGTGAAACAATCACCTTCAATTTTATTTAAAACCTTGACAACCATCACTGAAACTAATCTTCTCTAGGCTGTGCTAAATCGTATAGTACCCGCACGTCCAATATACTGTCTGTGAGTTTACTCTTCAGAATTTCGGGGGCAAAGTCTGTGCAAGGAGGGGTTACCACCGTTGACCCGGCGGGATACGACTCAGATTGGTTACCTTGTAACGAGATGACTTAGAATTAGATTGATTTTTGGTGTAACCTTGTGATGGGTGATGATGCTGACTTCTCCCTTAGACCATCACATCACCATCACCATCATTCCAATCCAACACCACCATTAGATCGTACCTCTACGGCCGCAATCACCCTAAAATAATTAACCGCTTAAAGAAGTACTCCAACTTGATCTCATACCATTCATTAATTAATATTAATACTCGTGAGTAGCTTCTCTTTCTCTTCTCCTCAACACACATCTCATCACTAACAATCAAATTCTTCATCCTTACTACAAATCCCTCTCTCCAATTCGAAATCGAATCAAAATCGCTCACTCACCCTCCTTTACTACGTCAATCTTTCCTCCATCATTCAGAATCCATCAATTAACTGCATAGCTTTTACTTTAAACTGTGTAATAAATTTTTTATTAAACACTTGTCAGATTAAGAATCAGGTTTCATCTTACTAGTGGTCATCAACAAGATGGACGTTTTAGACGTAAGTGAATCATACAACCAGTCTATGTCTGTCATACTGACTGACGATGAATTTATCTCTACTCAAATATTCTCTTCAAACACCATCTTCCCTATCGTTTATTCTTCCATGACTTCCTTGTCACTCAACATCATCACTCACCTCCCCACCTAAATCAACTTCATCTCAACAGCTCGTCAACGATCACAATCATGTTGGTCCAGGTCACGATATCCTTTTGCGACCGTTTGTGTGCACTTTCGCAACTTGCAACAAAGCGTTCGCCAGGAAAAGTGATCTAGCTCGTCATTTCAGAATTCACACCAATGACAGGTGAGTGGGAGATAAAACGGAAACTGACGATAGACCCTTCGTTTGCCATTATCGTAATTGTGGTAAATCCTTCATTCAACGCTCTGCCTTAACTGTCCATACTCGTGTTCAGTGAGTTGTTGATTTGAACCCAACTGACATCAGTACCGGTGAACGTCCTCATCATTGTGAAAATTGTAACAAGGCTTTCGCCGATTCTTCATCCCTCGCTCGTCACAGACGTATCCAGTGAGTCACCTTACTTTCCATTTGCTTCACTGACATCAGTAGTACCGGGAAACGTCCATATGGATGTAAAGTCCCAGGCTGTGGTCGATCTTTTGCTAGAAGAAACACGTATCTCAAACATCACAAAAGTCAACATCCAAATTTACCACCGATATCCACTGCAACATCTAGAATCAATCATGGGCCGTACGCGTCTCGAGCAAACGTAGCACCATTCGCAACAGGTCCACTCGGTGTCAACACCCAAGCCCAACCACAATTCTACTTGTCAACCCCAACATCAACCGGTACCCCCCACGGTTTCGCCGCCTCTTACCCGTCAGAGGGTGCGGCGAACAGCTACGGTGGCGGATATTCCTCCAACCTCGTCCCAGGACATGGAGGAGAGACTGGTTTCAATCGACCACAATGGTTACAACCTCAACAACCCCACTTCCAGCCTTACATCGAGGGTCAAAATGGAATTCAAACCGTACGTGCTCCAATCACTTCCACCAACGTACCCTCAACACCAAACGGAAGTGGAAACAGCCATGGGATCATCAGAGAGACCGTCAGTGAAGCGCCAACAACACCAATCGGTACCAACGGTTCTGGTACAGGAGAACCAATCACTCCAGGTTCAATCCAACAGACGAACCAGACAACACCCAGTTCTGCCAGTCACAGTCAATTCGGATCTTCAAACTACTCAATACCTTCTGGCTTCACCGAATATCAGAATTACTCGGACCCGCGCTATCAAAATGGAACAGTGAACACGTATCGTGATCCATACGGTCAACTTCGAGTGGTCGTCACTCGGCCGTCTCACCTCGCAGCTCCGTTTGGTGGTATCGGCGGTGGATTCCAAACCAATCAATTGTCTTTCCCACCTCATACTCAAGTCGTTCTGCCACCTGCTTATCATTTGCATAAAATGCCAGAACCAAAGGTGGAGATTGAGGGTGAAAGGGAAGAATCTCCAGAGGATCTAAGAGATATCAACGAATTGGAGACTTATCCTCCTACTTTCACTATCCATCCTCCTCCTGGACCTTTCACTTCGGTTGGACATCAACATGTTCCTTTGGTCATCAACACGAATTTGAACGTTCCGTACAACAACGGTAGACTTCATTCAGCTCCTCCTCATTTTGGACGTTTCCATTCCATGCCTGACATACCGACCATGTCTGGTTGGGGTGAATTCGATGGTGTCCAAGGTCCACAGGGTTACGGTGATGTTCACAGTGCCGATGAGAAAGACATTGATGACGAGAGTTGGGAAGAACTCGAAGAGTCTATGCTCAGTCGTGAAGTCTCTGAAGGACTTGAGAGAAGTGGTGAAGAACCGGAAAAAGTTGAAGGTGTAGTTGGACATTGGGACGCTCCGATCGAATATCCAGTTCCTCCAGTTCGTCAACAACTTCATGTCTTTTCTTCATCAGCATCGACAACTTCGACTTCATCTACTCTAGTCGGTAATCCAATGAACATGGGTTATTCAGCGTTAGCTTTCACACCGGTGAACACGATTTATCCAACGCCAGATACAGCGATTCACGGAGGTGTTAACTGGATGCCTATGCCGATACCAATCAAACTTCAACAACTGGGTTCACCGGTCGAATTGAGACCTTATGAGATCGAACTTCCAGCCACACCAGATACCCAACGTAGAGCTTCAAACGGTAGTGGTACAGGTCTAGATGACCATGATATCACTTTGACAACACCTCAGAATCGCGATATCAACAACAGTCGAATCGCAGCTGTAGGTCTAGGTTTGGCGAATGTACGATTCGACGAACGTACCGAAGATTCATTTGCGCCAGGTGAAGATTTCGTTCATCACGTTGGATTCAAAGATGGCTCTATGGAAGGTTTCGATACTGGTGTCGGTGTCGAGTTTCACGTTGCAGATGAAATGGATACTTCCACTAAAGAAGATGCAGATATCTCATCAGAGGACGACGGTGATGTTCAAATCGAAGATTCAGACGAGGAATTCACTTTGGGTCGTAAACCGAAATCCAAGAAAACTGGTAGGAAAGGTAAAAGAGGTGGGAAAGGTGGGAGAGGTAGACGAAAATCGTAGTTGGTGATCAGGCTGGTCCTGGTTTAGACGTTGGGGAAATTTAATGATTTTAACGAATTTTAAACGATGATACCCCCCCTCCAGAAAAAGAAAAATACAGTAACGAATGGCTCTTTTTCATTGTTTGGTTTTTCAAGTAGTTTTAATAATCCTTCATAAAGTAGTGGTAGTAACATAAATTTCTCACGATTTTCGATTGGTTTTTCAGTATTAAATTCCTAAACCCTAAAAACATATCTAGCATTTCATGATTTTTAACTTATAAAAAAGTATATACAACATACGTATCTCTTATCATCTCCCCTCTTTTTTCCGTTTCATTTGTTATAGTTTTTAGATTGAGATTTGATAAACCCATAAAAAGATTTATATCATTTGTTTATGTTTATGCAAGACTTTCACGACCCAACTTTGAAGTTACTAGTCTAATTCTCACTTCACAAGACAGTTGAATACATCAAGAAGACATGTACAGATAACATCCTTATTGTCCTTTTATATCCACCCACAAGACGTATTCATGAGATGTAATACCGATCACTACGTATTCGCCAATTAGTAAACATATCTTTTCTGGAAACAAGACATACCCGATATGACCCATACCTTCACCAACGACATCAGTATCATCCAACAACCTCAAAGAAAGACTCACCAGGCGAAACCACCCAAGCCCTCTTCTCAACGATACCAACATCAGATTTATTCCTAGTAAACTCAAGTCCCTCAGTTCCTTCCGGTACACCCAGACTAAACCCTTGAACGTTATCACCATCATCCAGTGAATATCCATTTTCCTCTTCATCCCCTCCAACGACTTTAACAGAATAATCCGCATCACCAGCTGAAATCGAGAGATCGTTGTGACTCGTCATCGGGAAATGCATTTCATACAATCCATCGTCTATCGCTGAAGTTACTATTTTGATTTGGGGGTAGGTTCTTTGGACGGATGCGAGACCTTTCTTGGAGATTAGGTAGGTTAGGAAGATTATGTTGGATTCTGGATCGTTAGTTTGGGTTCTTTGGGTTTGAGATTTACCTGGGACACCGTGGTCTAAGAGGACTCTTATTGCCATCACTGTTGGTTAGTCCTTGATTTTTAGGTGAAACTTACAAGCAGCTGCTCCTGTTCCCATCTGAACTTGTCAGTTATCATTTGTTACACCGACAAAACAACTGACCTGAGAATCCAGCAGTAACACTCTAACTTTCTCACTTGTTGTTGATGATTTGATACATTGAGGTAAATCGTTACTCAACAACAATGGTTCACCAGTTTTAGGATCAGATTGAATAAGCATAGCTCCGATCGGTACATCCCGTATAACACGTCTCAGTCCATGTGAGAAAGGTCCTCCAGACCGTAGAATCGAAACTCCAACCACGATCTGTTGTTAATCGTATGTATGGCTGTTTACTTACATCATCGCTTGGACCTAGACCCTCGTATTTGATCCCTAACGGCGTCGTCACTGATTTAGCTCGGAACGGTAACAGTGTCAAAGCTTTCTCTACTATCAAGGTTGATAGTCTATCTGCGTAGAAGATGAAATCCCCTCTTTGAGTAGTTTCATCCCGTAGGATAGTCATTATTCCCTATGGCAGTTAATAAAGTTAGAGGTGATTAGCTTACCAGTAGCTGATTGGTTTGTTCAAGTAGTACCAGACTTTTAGAATCGACAGGTACATCTCCAGCATCATCATCATCTCCCATCGTAGCTAACCTGTTGCGGAATCTCAATGATCGAGAATCAAGTTGTCGTTTGACGTGAGTTACCAGCAACTCTATAGCAATTTGATTGGAAGACCCAGGAACAATCTAGGATCAGATCGACGCATTCCAAAGTCACCCACTATATCCGCGAATTTCGATGAAGGTTGAACGAAATTGTCGTAACTAGATTTGACGAACCGAAGATACTAACATTAGTTGGGCACAAATGTCAACCTACTTGATCTAAAATACCATTCACATCCCTACCTCTTTCTGAAATGTCTCTTTTTATTCTTCTTGCTAGCATTAGATCGGAATCGCAGTTCTATAGTTAGCCTTTTTCACAGACGGTGAACGTACCACGAACACCTTGAGGTCGTAGAGATCTCGCAATTCAGGTGATGTCAAGGTCATGATCCCTTCGCTGTATAATTAGCGGGTTCTCTTGAATTTAACTTACACTATGATGACACTTGCGCCATACAGGTATTTGGTTTCAGGCATTCGTTCTGGCGTCAGTGAGGCACAAGGTTATGACTCACGATGGTGAACGAAAGAATATACAGGTATCTGATATTAATAGAAGAAACCATTGAACTCACTTCAGTAGCTCGTCCAGCTTTCAAATCTTTGATACACTACGTCTGTCAGTTAACCTCTGGCAGATATCAACTGACCTTTACAAACAGCGCCGTATCAATGGCGTCCGGATGATCTACTTGTCAGTAGAAACCATGACACCAACTCTTACCCAAATCAAGATCATTTTTGAAAGCTAAATCTATCTCTTCTGGCGTATGATGTCTGTAAAATGAATCTTGAGATAAGATGAGAACTGTAGGGATATAGTTTAATGCTGATAGAATGGACCGAGCGACAGAGGTCTGTGGTTGGTAAACATGGAGTTCAGGTTGTGCAGAACAACAGATGGTTAATTTGACCTTCACATACCTTTCCTGAAGCACTACCACCAGCTATACCGATAACGTATGCTGGGACACTCTTCCCATCCAACCCATACCAAGGTGCTCTACCGTGTGAAGCTACTACTACGTTTTTACGTTTGGCTGTAGTAGATTTACGTTGTATTTGGGGTCTTTTGGATGGTTCTCCTAGGTGATTTATACCATTTATGGTAGGTAGATTCTCTTGCATGGTTGTTGTTATGAATACAAGATAGATGTATAGTGTAAATGAGAAGAAGGTAGAGTACACTAGAGGAGGTGTGGGTTGATAACACAAAGGTTGAGATGCGGGGCTCCAATATCTTAAAAGCGGGACCAATTAAGTTTCGCGTGTTTTGGTGTCAACAATAAAGGTATGGTCATCAACCAACTTTAAATCATTACTACTACTATACATTTTATTCACTCCATTAGATATACCATAACAGAGATATCTACACCTCCACGTAGTGTCAATAACAATACTCGATAACACCCCTCACTCACCATGGACGGTGAACCACCACAGGAAGAGGATTTCTCACAAATACCCCTAATCGACAGATGTCAACACAAGGTAGATTACTGTCACACTCCGACTGTTCACACTGACTGACACCTCTCAGAACTGGAAAGCTAGATTATCAGCCTACTCGGACATCATCAACAAAGCAGGCAAAACTGCCTCCGATTCAGATCCATTTTTCAGACCATACGTATCAGATGGTGCACTACTGTAAGTCTAATCATCAACACCTCTAACTTTGTAGCAAAAAATGGTGTCTAGACGCAAACGCTGTAGCTCAGGAGAAAGGTATCGAAGCTGTTCTAGCGATAGTAAAGGAAAGTGGAGAAAGCAGTGCAAGGTTAGTTCACGCTGTTGACAATTCTGACTACTTCCCAGGACACGAGCCGATGTTGTTCCAGGACTGGTGGAGAAGGCTTTAGGAAATGCTAGGGCTGGAACGAAGAAGAAAGGAGCTGAACTTTGTGCCATGTATGTGGAGGTTGAGAACGGGGCGGAAGGTGTTTTGGTGAGTCGTCAATTTAATCTGTACTGACGGTAGACGGATGTTCTCGTTGGTTTGGATTCAAAGCAGCCTAAAATCGTAGCGGGGACGGTGACTTGTATCAAGGATATCGTAGAGTAAGTAAAGCTTGATTACCAAACTTACGTCAGATCGTTCGGTGTTCCAGCTCTAGGCAACGTTAAACCAGTGCTCAAGGTGATACCAAAGATCTTTGGTCATTCAGATAAAACCGTCAGAGCAGAGGGTCAACTACTCGTTCTCGCGTTGTACACGTACCTTGGACCAGCTCTTCTAGGGTCGTTGGCTGAGTTGAAACCACTTCAGATGACGGAACTTCAGAAATCTTTCGATTCTCTCGACGCCGAAGGGAAAGGTGCTGGATCAGGAAAACCTTCACGATGGACGAGGAAGGTTCAAAGGGAAAGAGAGGCCGCTGTTGGTGGTGAAGAAGATGCTGCCGAGGAGATCACCGATGAACCAGCTGTTATCGACCCGTTGTCCCTACTGGATCCAGTTGATGTTTTGTCAAAATTCCCAGATGACCTCATGGATCGTTTGTCGTCGACGAAATGGAAAGATCGACTAGAATCTTTGGAAGAGTGTAACAAAATCTTGGCTCTCCCTCAAAACGCCAAGATCAAAGATAGCAACGTCGACGCTTACGGTATTCTCGCTCAGACCCTAGGAACAAAATGCAAATCCGACGCCAACGTCAACGTCGTCATTGAAGCGGCGAAATTGATAGAAGGTCTAGCTCGTGGTTTAGGGAAATCTTTTGGAAGATTCAGAGGCGCACTCATGGGGAACGTCATGGAAAGGTTGAAGGAGAGGAAGACGAACGTTGTAGAAGCCTTGGGGAAAGCTTTGGATGCGATCTTTGCAACGGTAGGTTTGATTCACTGATTTGACTGACGATAGACTACTCTCTCCGACGTTACCGAGGATGTTTTGACCTATCTCAAAAACAAAAATCCTCAAGTCAAGGAAGGTACTCTTAAATTCTTCCATCGATCTCTTCAAACCACAACCGAAGCACCAGGAAAGGATCAGGTGAAACCTATAGCGGAAACCCTCGTAACTCTTTTGGGTGATAGTTTGGAACCAGTTCGAACCTCGGCTGCGGATTGTTTAGGAACGATGATGAAGATTGTTGGTGAACGAGCGTTCAACCCTTATATCGAGGGGGTATCCGAGTTGCAGATGACCAAAGTGAAGGATGCTTTTGCAAAGGCTGAGATCAGGTATAGAGTTGGAGGTGCAAAAGCTGCACCTGTCAAGGCTCCCGTGAAGGCGCCAGTTAAAAAGGTACAACAGACTACACCTTCGTCACCGCCAATCAAATCTTCTGGCAAATTTGACATCTCTGAATTCCCTGACGAGTTTGCTGCTCCTCCATCACGACCACCTCCGGCACGTTTCGCAGCTAAAATGGTGGGTCCAAGGTTGAACACGCTAACGTCTAGGCTAAACCAGCTCCTGTCTCCCCTCCAAAACCAGCTCCCGCTCCTGTGGCAAAAAAGACTGCACCTGCCAAAGCTGGTCCATCTAAAACTCTCGCCGTGTCTCCCTCTGAACCTGTCAAATACCGTTTCACACCAGAAGATGCAGCTGCCCAAGCTACCACCCAAATCCCATCCACCTACCACACATCTCTCGCTGATCCAGCATGGAAAGTTAGACTTGAATCCGCTGAAGAAATGGTCAAATGGGTATCAGAAGGAGCTGCAGAAACTGTAGACAGCGAAGTGTTGATGCGGTTCTTGGGTAAAACTCCAGGATGGGGAGAGAAGAATTTTCAAGTTTCAGCTAAACTCTACGAGGTTATGCGGTTA
The DNA here is from genome assembly GCA_001599715.1 of Phaeotremella fagi. NCBI lineage: Eukaryota > Fungi > Basidiomycota > Tremellomycetes > Tremellales > Phaeotremellaceae > Phaeotremella > Phaeotremella fagi. Next base: position 1,378,876 of record BCHU01000008.1, read on the forward strand.
ATGGCTGAAAAATCCCCCACGTTTGGTAAACCCTCTGCAGCTTTGGCTATTGGAAATCTGTCAGATAAACTTGGTGATTTGAAATTGAAGAAACCAGCTGGTGAAGCTTTGACTGCTTTTGCAGAAAAGACCTCGTTGGCTTTTGTTTTAGCTCAAGGTGGGTCATGATAAGGACAAAACTGACTCTAGCGTACGAACCAATGACTAAACAAAAGGCACCGAAAGCTCAGGCTGACGCCTTGGTATGGATCAAACAGCAACTGATTGATTTCGGTATTGCTGGAGTTCCGTTACGAGACTTGGTTGCGTTTATCAAGGGCGCGCTACAATCTGCCAACGCTGCGGTACGTTCAAGTGCTACTCAAGTATTGGTTACAGTCAGGATATTCGTTGGTGCAGGTGGGTTGCGTTTAAAACACAGCTAACAACAGATGTCGCGGGGTTCTTGGAGGATCTCAATCCTCAGCTTTTGTCGACGATCAACTCGGAATTCGAAAAGGTGTCTGGTCAATCCCCTCCTGAACCAACCAAAACTTCTGCCGATCTTCAAGACGCCGTGGCATCTTCTGCCAAGGGGAAACCTGGTGCAGATCCCTTGGACGATTTGATCCCCAGAGTCGATTTGGATAAATTGGTATCATCCACTTCGGTCGTTGCAGATTCCCGCAACGAAGCGTGGAAAGTTCGAAAGGAAGCTTTCGAAGCGCTCAGTTCTCTACTCGAGGTCAAGTCGAATTCAAGGTTGAAGCCGAATATGGGTAAGTGAACTAAAAAACACAACTGACGTCAGGTGAAATAAGCAGTGTTCTTAAAAAAGCCATGGTCGATACGAATATTTCGGTAAAGATGCTTGCTCTCGGTATCATCTCAAAGATCGCTGTCGGAATGGGCCAACCTTTTGATAAACACGCTCGATTGTTGACCGCACCGGTCGCTAGTGTCTGTGCTGATCAGAAGGCTACCACGAGGGGTACTGCGTTGTCGACTTTAACAGCTATGGCGGACGCAGCAGGTGGTTTGGATTCAATGTACGGTGGAATCGCTACTTCTTTAGAGTCGTCGAATCCCGTGTTGAGAGCTTCGGTTTTGGGTTGGCTCGCTGATAGATTGAAATCAGAGGAACCATCAGCCAACGCTGATATGCAACCTTTGGCTGCAGGTGTTCTTTCTTGTTTAGAAGATCGTAACGGTGACGTTCGGAAAGGTGCTACTCAAGTTCTTCCCTTTGTCGTTGCCAACGCTGGATTCGATTATGTCATGGATCAAACTTCATCGTTGAAACCTGCGTCTCGTGCTACGATCATACCTCTGATCAACAACGCTAGATCGACCAAGCCGAAAGCTACACCCAAAGTCACTCCAACACTTCCTGCGAAAAAGACACTGGCTACCGCCAAACCACCTCCCAGTCCGCAAGCTGCTTCAGCTCCTCGTACACTTACAGCCCCTGGTCGTTCGCTAGCGATGAAAGCTTTATCATCGGTACCGTCTAGGCCTCCATCGACTGCGAGCGAAGATCGTCCAAGTGGATTGGCTAGGCCGAGGGTACTTGCTCGACCTGCTTCTGCTGCGTCTCAACCTCAACCTACAGCTTCGTCTTCGACACCATCAGGCAAGAGGGTACCCTTCGTTTCATCGGATCTTGGTGCTAGAGCTTTACGTGTAAAGAAGGACGGTGCGAAATGGTTACTCGAAGTCAGTCATCGTGGGGATTTGACCGAATATCTACAGAATCAAATGGAACACAACGTCTCTCCTGAAATTCTACCTCTACTGTTTAGCAAGGATCATAAAGCCGAAGAAGATTTCATGGCTGCTCTAACCATTTTGTCCGAGTTTTACGATGACACGACGGTGTTTGGGTTATCGGATGAAGATCAGAGTGCGAGACAATTGGCCAACGTCGATTTGACACTGAAATACGCTGCTTTGAAACTTTTATCCAACAACACTCAACTCAACAATCGATGTTTCGAGGTCGTTTCTCATGTCGTCGCTACGTTGCAGAAATTGAATGAAAGGTTTTCCGACGCCGAGGCGAAATTGTTTGTTCCTGCTTTGGTATTCAAGGTGGGTCAAAGTGAAGAATAAACTGACGTCAGCTCGGTGACACCAAATCCGTTCCCAAAGTTTTACCCATTTTTGACAGTCTAGATCGAATCATTGCTGCGTCACAAGTCGTTCAGCTCTTGGTTCAGTATGGGTTGGAAGACAAGACAGCTGGGAAAACTTGCAAGAACGAATCTTTGCAGCTTATCGAAAAGGCTTACAAGAAACGAGGTAGCATCTTGCGTACCAAGGATGATCGAGGGTTCTATGAAGCCGTTGCCAAGTGTATCAGCGATAGTGGGACTAGAAACGCTGCTTTGAGTGTCATGGCGTGAGTTTGAGTGTCGGACGTCACTGACAATAGTCTTCTTCAAATTCAAGGTGGATCTCCGGCTCTTGCTCAGGTGATTGATAAATTGCCTCAAGGTTCGAAAGACATGCTAGCGAACCGTTCCGCTACTATTTCGTCAAAGGGGAAGGTGGATACTGCTACACGATCAATCCCCTCCCCAGCTCCGCGAAAGGTGGCGTCCGAAAACACACCCATCAAGGCCGTCCCCCGTGGGTTAGCTTCTCCAACGAGGTTACCCAAACCTTCATCACCTGCTCGATCAATCCCCGTTCCGTCTGGTTTACCACGAGCTGCAGCACCGAAACGTGATCACTTTGGTGCTAGACCTTCGATGCAGCCGTTACGTTCGGCTCCTGTCTCGAGACCAGCGTCCGTTGGTCCTGTCTACACGGATAACATTGGTGCGGTGTTGGATGAGGTTCGACAGGATGATATCAATCGATCTGTCGACGCTTTAAAGATCGTTCAGGAACTTCTTACCGCTGAACCAGAGGCGTTTTTGAACAACGCTCAAACGTTGGCGGATGTTTTGATGGATAAAATGGATCAAGCTTTTACACCACCGGAGAATTTACTCGACGCAAGGTATTTCAGACTTGTCAAACACTTGGTTCAATCTTTGAGCAACATGTCGTCGAATCATACGCTGATGAGATGTTTGGCTTACGATGACGTTTACACACTGTTATCTGGGGTTACGCTTCGTCTGGTTCAGGCGGATAGGTTAGGTGGATCAGCGTCTGAATTGGCTAAATTCATCAACTTGATCCTGGTTCAGACTTTGGCAACCCCTGATCGACTTTTGGTGTTTAGAGCAATGTTCCGGTTGTTACTTGGCTTAACTATCAATTGGGATACTGAACGACCTGATCAGAATTCTGAAGTTTACGCTCATGCCGATTTGGTGTTGAAATGTTTATGGAAGAGGTGTAAAATCCTTGAAGACGATTTCAGGTCTTCGAGATTAGATCCTGGTGGGTTGATGGGGGTTATTGAGGAGTTTATGCAAGGTGTTGGACCTGCTCAATACAGAGTACGGGTTCAGGAGGGGATCGCGTTGGCTGATATGCCGTTGAGGACTGTCAAGAGTATGCTTCAGAGGATAGTCAGTGAGTGTGGGTTGCTGGGTTTCGCTGATTTTAGGCTTTGCACAAGAGAACGGGAGAGAGGTGTATGATATTGTCCTGGAACAGTTTGGTGATGAAGCTTCCAAGACGGTTATTTACAATTATATCTTTAGACTAAGTGGGTGAACTTTGGGGACGAGCTGACATTAGCCGAACGTGAAGCTAGTAGAGCACCTTCTAGATCCGACACTGTGTCTACGAGAGACGCTAGTCCTGTCGAACCTGAGGTTGTGGAGAGTGTAGCTGAGAAGTTGGTCAAGAAACTTCGAACAAAGGATCAACAACAGGTGGGTGGAGTTGGAGGCTGGGCTGACTTTAGACGCTTGATGAGATTTACGTTTATATCGATGGAGACGATGATCGAACGGAAGAGATTCATTCAGCTATCAAGGCACATCTGTCACCGCCTGTTCAGTTGTATGTTAAAAGGATGTTGGAAACGAGAAAAACTAAAGCTCATCCAAGTGAGTCATATCTTTGGATCACACTGACATCAGCCGCCCCACTCTCACCTCGATCACCACGTATCGATACGCCACCTCGACCAGCTAGACGATCCATAGCTCCTCGACCATCTTCGATGGCGGTAGATCAATCTGCACCCATCGACGATCAGTTGGCGCATTTCAAAAACGTATTCAATAGAGCTTCGATTTCGGATTCACTGAATTCCTCGGGGCATGAGGGGGAGCCGTTGAGTGAGATCTCTGCTCAACCTAGGGTTGAAGCTTTGGTCAGGAATGAGTTTTAGGGTGTGTATCTGAATGTTTTTGGGTTGGTCTTGTATTATTTGCTTAGTTATGCATGGTTAAAATGACGTGTGGCTAGTTGTCTTCGAAGATAAGTTAATTTCAGATTACACTGTTACCACCACCCACAATGGTCAAACCTTCATTCCGTCTTCTCAAAACCATCAACACCCCACCAGTATCCCATGTCAAAGCGACCTCCCCATTGAACTATTCACTGGGTTTATCCTATGCGGCAAAATATTCACCGCCTTTCGTGAATCCATCAGAAAAAATCCCACCTTATGGCTTTTCCAATTCTAAAACTAAAATCGGGAAATGGGTTGATGGGATGATGAACTTGCGTGCTGGACGTGGTGAACTCCGTGGTGGGATGGAAGGAGGGTGGGATGAACGGATTGCAGAAGAGACGAAGAGATGGGGTGCTGGAGAGGATTTCTTCGCGATAGTTGATGGCGGAGGGAGTGTAGGTCATACCATGATCTCAACTGATGGTTCAGACCCATTTGGCTTTATCTGACGGTGTAGGAGGTTGGTCACCTGAATACGATCCATCGTTGTTCTCACAAAGTTTAATGTATCATTATGCCAATATCGCTAGTTCTTCACCTTCTTCTACACCTTGGGATCTTTTGAAAAAGGGTTTCGAAGGGGTGTTGGGTGATGACGGGGTAGAGGCTGGGAGTGCTACTGCTACAGGAGTAGCTTTAGGTGGTGAAGGTTTTTGTAGAGCTGTCAAGTGGGTTCAAGTTGATATTGAGCTAACTCTAGTCTTGGTGATTCTGGTTTTAGTATACTGCGGGATGACGAGATTATTTTCGCTTCAAGTTCACAAACTCATTTCTTTAATTGTCCAGTGGGTCAAAGCCAGGATTGATCTGACTTTAGTATCAACTGTCCAAAATACCGAAAAGTACTTCTAGTACTGTTGGAGCTGATGGGAAACAGGTACCAGGGAAGAACTACGATGGTGTGGTCTCTGATCAACCTGAATTGGGGGACAGATTTGAATTCGACGTGATACCAGGTGATATCGTTGTTCTCTATGTAGGTGACCATTTGATCAGGACTGAAGCCAGACCGATGGGTTATCGGACAACCTCCCCCAACCCCATCTTCCATTGTTATCCCAAACCCTAACTCGTCTATTGAAATCCGAATCCAACACCCATCTATCCATCCAAGAGAGATCTGCCGAAAAGGCTCGTCTGCTAGCGGACGTGCTCGTTGGTTATGGTAGAATGGCAATGACTAGAACGGGTGATGAGGACGGGGGTAAAGGTTGGAAAACACCTTTTGAGATTGAGGCGACTAAAATGGCTAGAACTAAAGGTGGATACATGTTCAAGGGGGGTAAAATTGATGAGTGAGTACGTAATGAGAATTGGACTGACATTTAGTATCACAGTAATGACTGCTGTGGTTTCTGAAAGACTTTCGTAGCCGTCATGCAATCATAACACCCTCATGCCTTCTACACAGAATCCAGCCTTCGTCCGAAACAATTCGCAAGTCTTTTCGCTTTGCAAGCACTCGAATATTCCATCTGTGGAGCTCTTTGATGAACAAAAGATAGAATCGTTGCCTTCAAACGAAACGAATCAACTCTGCCTTCCGCCGACGCTTCTTATCGCCATCTTCCCCTCCTTCTAATACACTGGTATATTCCATGGGTGGAGCAAAACAAAAGAGGACAAGAGCCTTTATACAACACTCTGTTGTCAGCTCCACACTTTTTTCTCGTAAAGCCATATATGAACCCAGCTGTTTGTTCATACTTGTCTTGTTCTCTACTCCCAACTTCAACAAACATTTTCGACCAACACAATGAGTAGTTTCACCGAAAGCAATATCACTCTTTGTGACAAGTGGGAAAAACTTCAAAATTCTCAAAAAACAGTGAGTACAGATATGAACAAGTATGTCATCGACTGATTTATTGTTACAGGCAGCCGTCTTCGCTCGCAAGTCAGATGAAGGTATCGACAACACCACCCCTCTATACTTCTCAAAGACTGGTTTGTGGAGTTTCAATCATTGGTTGACATCACAAACATCAGTACTCCCTCATAACAAGGAGCAAGGGCTCATTTATTGTAGCTCAGGTTCTTTCCGATCTGTAAGGTCCTTACGTTTCTTGAGAAGAGCAAGTATTATCAAAGTCGCTGACATCACCGACGCCGAAGAAGCTACTTGGGAGGATGCGGAGACCATTCTCAATCTCACCAGAAAGATGTTGATGGCTGGTGCAGATTCTACGGCTACTGATGGTGATAGATCCGTAATGTCTGTAAAGTTCTCGTTCCCCGTTGTCGAAAACGATGTCCTTTTCTATCGGCTTACATAATTGACTTTACCTCGATCACGCTTGTCGAGGTAAAGAGTCTGTCTATGGGTGAATGAGGGGACAGTAATAGTGATTATTGATGAATGAGAATACAGCTTTACGATTTGACAGTGTGTGCTTACAATTTTGATGAGACCCTTGCAAACGTCTTCTTAAACTGAAAATCATTACCTAGTCGACTTGAATATTTCCTGAGTTCCAGAATGTAGCACAAATGATGAATCCTTCGGAAATCCATTTGATGTTCAGCTAGACAACTCAGCGTTGTAACCAATAAACAATCACCCAGCTTTCTCGGAAAAATTATCAGACCTTAGTCATGCCACCCTCCGGATGGTCACCCTTCTGTCACGACTATGACCATTATCGGGTTACTACGGTTCTACATCTCAAAAATCCCCTGGAGTAAGTCATTCCGAAGCAGTCGAATACCCCATGGGTGGAGCTTTATGATGGATCACAAAAGAAGCGTCATATTCTTCATTCCATCCTTTCATCAAGTTTCCACATGATCAGTCAGCATCCTACGTTCATCCGAGTGCTGAAATACACTGCAGTAGGAGCATGACAAATGGGGATGAACTGTTCATACAATGCTTTCTTGCGTAGTGCTCCACAACATCTGAAATTGACGTTATTATCTGGTGACATGGTTTTTTACGCAAGACTGAGTCAATCACAATGAATGAAGGCTCAGAGACACTGCTTTGCCACTGAAGTATACAGTATAGGTCAAGGTATAAATTGATTTCTCGTCGATAAATCTTGCAATATAGTGGACAGCGCTAGCGGATGTCAGTGAATTTAGGCAGGCACGTGAAGTTCAACACAAGCTTTTCGGTCAGATAGCAGAACTATGTACCTCATTGCATCAAACACAATACTTTGAACTAAGAACTATCCTCATACCTCAAACCGCTCCCATTGGTCACCTTCCAACAATTTTTTTTTTGTTTTTTTATGTGTTTTTTATCTAACTACCGAGCCCTGCATTCCTCATATCCCTTCCTAAGCAGAGCTTAGTCCATCTTTGACCAATCCTCCCATGTAAACCAACCTGAGATTGATGGTGGAGCACCGCTCTTGATGCATTCGTTGGTGTAGTCCAACAACTCTTTGAGGGTTCTCATCTTCTCACCAGATTGGTTGAGAACACAGCTGTTGGCTTTGAAAGGGAACAAGTGGTCGTCGTCGCCCGCGCCATCAACATGGAGTTTGAAGTAGTCACCATCTTTGGTGATTTTGTATTTGAAGGTGTTACTACCTTTGTCGATCTTGCTGTATCGCTCACGATAATCGTCGAGACTTTTGAGCGCATTGATATTTGGTGTATCAGCAATGCTGAACTTGAGATCGGAGAAAGTTAGACTCTTGATTGATTCGCCTTCTCTGTCTTCGCTCTCGAATTTGTAGGAGATGTTGACTTCTTCCTCGTAGACAGGTGGAAGTACAGGAGACATGATGTAGAGAGTGTATAAGCAATGGTTTAGATTGTTTATTGGTGAAAGGGATTGTTTGGTTTATGTACTTTGCTTTGGGTGAAGGATAAGCTTGGTGGGTGATTGAAAGTAAAATCAAGAAGAACAAACTCTTTGAATCTGGGAGCATATAAGTATACATGATGGAGAAAAAAACAGTGGCCTTCATCCGAACATAGCAAGCTGTCTTCCACCGACGCTCCACACAATCAATGGAATTATGACGTTCTATCTTGCACTCGAACATTCTATGGGTGGAGCTTTGTGACGCAGAACAAAAGATGGGCCTGGGTACTCAGAGTTAAAGAGTGGCCTTCATCCGGACATAGCAAGCTGTCTTCCACCGACGCTCCACACAATCAATGGAATTATGACGTTCTATCTTGCACTCGAACATTCCATGGGTGGAGCTTTGTGACGCAGAACAAAAGATGAGACGATCCTTTACTCCTGTTACATCATGCATTGTTTGGTTTGATGGTTACTCCGACTTCTGCAGCACGTTCAAAAACTACCTCCTCAGCAGAGTGGCAAAAAGAATTTTGCCACAAAGCCAGAAATTACAGTGACAGAAAGTACGACTTGGCTGACAAACGACAATCATGCACGGAGATCGTTTGGTCAGTAGAACTTTAATTTTATTTCTTTTTTGACCAATATTTCGACGCCACTACAGTAGCGTCATGGACCAAAGACAGAATCGTCGGGATTTATCAATCGGCTTTCGGGACAAACTGCTTCACTGGTGCCACTGGATCCTTTCAGAAGAGTAAAAGTATGACGACACTATTACCGAGTAGCTTGAAGATACGCACAACAAAAGACAGCTTGTCTTCCAAGATCGATCCTTTCTTCAACACACCTTCGTAGCGCTCCACTTACATCTCAAGTCCACTTTGTTATATTCAGCGATGTTCTTGAATCAAACTTCTTCCCTTTTCCCCACATCAACTAACAACAACCATGACGACTTTCAACTTATCAGATATTACTCTTCTCGCTGGGTCAGAGCCAGACAACAGCGAGAGCGAGATGTTCCCCAAGGTATGTCTTATTTACAATACAAGCTGATTGTCACCAGAACGCAATCATGATAAAGAATCAAGAAGTCGAAGACATTGGCACCGTCAGCCTATTCTTTGTTCCAAGCAAGACCCTTGTCTTTGATTTAGACATCATTGGAGGCGAGGAGGATGGTACTCCGGGTGATAGGTGCTTCGTATATGAAGACGAAGAAGGGATTCAATCAATCATGGTCAGCACAGCGGGTGCCGACTTTGAAGCGGCGTCCGAGACAGAAGATCTCAGCGAGTTTCCAGAAAACTTCTGGAAAATTGCGGTGATCGACAAGGTCGTCACAGAATCAGATTTGGGGGAGGTCTTCAAACTCACCAGAGAAAAGTTGGAGAGTAAGAAAATAGTGTCAGCGTAGTTGGTTTTCTCAAAGGAGGGTTTTGTTCAGGTAAAGGGGGGGTAGAGATTGTCATACTGTACAGTAGTTTTATGCAGAACGTGTCGTTTAGGATTTGGAGATTGCACGACACACATTTCTACAGCAGCTATAAACTCAGTGGGATAGGAAAGTCGTTTATGACTAAAGGGACGTGTGTTCTATAGCAATGGAAAATGTTCATGTTTTCCAGAATGGTCAACGTATCCTGAAATACGCATTGTCTAGAGCCACAAATACTATTCTCTCATAAGGACTGCCTCCACAGAGTAATTGGAGAGCGCAGACACCCCTTCATCATTTGAGGTGTGGTTGAGTACTCTCTACGAGTGCATATATAACACATTGCTTACGATACCAATTGAGCACCACCGTTCCAAGCAAAATGAACACTGCAGTGTCGGAGCGTAGAGTGCGTTCATGACAAGTTACTTCCTTTCTCCTAACGCCTTCTTCGACTTTGCACCCCTTGATACAGATTCAAGGACTGTATAAAGTAGTTATTCTCCTTTTTCGCCACCTTCAACTCAACAATCATGTCGAACGAAATTCGTAAATCAATCCAAGCCCCAGACATCGTCATCATCTCGAATCCCTCCGCAGCCCAACAGTGGTGGAAGCAAGTTGATTATCTAAGCGATCCCACTAGTGAATCTCTTGGTGGATCTCGAACCAAAACTACTCAACTCGCAGCGACTCGGCTTGTTCTCGCAAAGACTAGTGATTTGGAAAGTACATTATCAAAATTTCAAGTCCCGTTGTACTACTTCCCAGAAGGTTACAAATTCGTCAGTGTTGAAGAAGGAGGGGAGGTACTCGATCAATACTTAATGAGCAACAGAGAATTAGGAGAAGAATCGATGTGGAAAAACTACCCAGAGTTGAGTGCAGGGGCATCATTGTCTGAGTATGGGAAGTACGGAAATCTCAAAGCTGAGGAGTGTACTCTTATGGCAACGATCTCGAGAAAAGTCGATTATGAGGATCTTCGAGTTGTGTTTGCTCTCACCAGAACCAAGTGGGAGGGAAAGTAGGGTCAGCTGGGAAGCGGGATATGTAAGCTAGAATCAACATGAAAGGAGGTTGTTATGATTTGTAGTATATATTTGATGAATATAGTTGGTGAGACTGACAGGTCCAACGGGGGATACATATCCATTCTGTTCGTAAAGTGGTACACTAGTAATATGCTTGCTACTTGAAACTGAAGACGACCAAAGAGGCAGTCTGACAAAGGTTTATTTTCAAACGATTACTGAAAGTTGAATCTGAGTCACTCCTTGAAACGGGTTTTGGCATGAATGGGGTGTAAGGATATATATCGAGTCAACTGTATTCAAAGAAACTCAACATCAACCAATTAGTCGTAATCAAAATGTCGACGACCACTCAAACAACTGCCTTCACCTTGCAGCTCAGATCAAAAGGGGAATCCATCTTTGTCCCCACAGAAGTAGGGCAGTTCAGGGATGCGGTGAGAGTAGGGAGTACAGCGGTATTCAGCAACAAAGGTGATAACGATACGTGGTATCTTCTTCCAGAGGGGACGGTTCTGCGAACAAGAGATTATTTAGGTTGGAATCCGGACACTCTCAAGCGAGTTCAAGGGGTTGGGTATGTTTATAAGAATGAGGGTGGGAAGACTGTAAAATCTAAGATACTGTACGGGATTGGGGTGGATGATTTGGAATTGGTTCAGACTTTTGATGAGAATGTTGGGGAGTCCGAGGTTGAGAGTGTGTTTGAGCGTATCAGGGGTGAACAAGCGGAAAGAGATTAGTCTTGTAGATTTTGGAGGGTCAGATTGTAACATTGCAGTAGGCAAGGAAGTGTACGGCCGATGATGTTTGTTATTAGTTCCAACAAAAATGCATCTAATCCGTCTAAACTCCCTAAACAATTCTCTCAACCATGTTGATACCTTCCTCCTTCTCCAAACGTTCACGGAAGATGGCGCAGGTCTGGAATCAGTGCCGTAGACATTCGTACTCACCTCTTCATCGTATGGAGCGTGAACACCTGGTTTAGTGAGGACACCCTCGAGGATGAGTTGAACGGCGAGACCACATGGGACACCAACGAGACGTGCCTGGGGTAAGCGCAATCCAAATCTAGACCTACCATTGCTGATGGACCACCTTTTCTACTACCGTACTCTTCCAAAGTAGCAGTGATGGTTTCCTGGAATCAGTGACGCTCTAACGTTTACATACCAATTTACCATCAGCTCTCTCAACTTCAAAGGTGTGTTGGAGGAGAACCAAATCAACCTCTTCACCTTCGAATTGACATTTCTCTTCGAGGATGGCTCCGAGAGTTCTCATTGGGGTAGCTCTAGGGGTGATCTTGGCATCGGAGAAGAGACCGAGTTGACGGAATTTAGAGGTGATGACTTTGTAGTTTTCCTTGGCGATTGATTTGAACGAGGAGAGTTTAGAAAGAACGGATCTGGGGTCAGTGCAGTCGTCACTAGACTTACTCTTCGTTGGCGTCAGTACCGGCGAGTTTGGCAATGAGCTCGATCCAAGTCAAAGTCGACTCCTTTCCAAGGTACTCCTTGGGTGTGTCGTCCATGAGTCCCAACTCGACCCAAGCATTGACGACCTCTGGGAAACCACCGTATCGAAGAGTACCACGAACCAAATTCTGGACATCCTTCAAACCGTAAAATTCCTTGAACACTGAAGAGTCTCTGTTGGGGTAGGCGACAAGGTTGTAAGCTGGTGAAAAGTAGTATGGTTTGGCTGAAGACATTAAATCTTTACCGTTGACTGAATCGATTTGACCGTCTTTGTAGAATTTACCGTCGTTGTTGAGAGCCATCAACATACCAGCTGGTGACCAAGAGAACTTGTATCCCAGAGCGTTGTCAGAAGCGGCTGGCTCGGGGAGACCACCACAGTAGGAGTAGAAGGATTTGATCTTTCCACCGTCCTTGTGGATCTTGTCGATGATCTTGATGGCGTAGAGATGGTCGATTCCTGGGTCGAGACCGATTTCGTTGAAACAAACGATTCCGGCATCGATGAATTTTTGTTCAAGAGCACGCATGTTGGGGTTGATGTAGGAGGTGGTGACGACGGCACATTTTTCTCCGAGAGCTACTTCCATGACAGCTGCGTGGTAGGTGTATGGGACGAGTGAAACAACGACATCGTGGCCCTTGATGGCTTGACGAAGGGCGTCGGTGGAGTTGACGTCGACAGACATTGGGGTAGCGTTTTTGAGACCCTTGCATAAAGCTTCAGCGGTAGCGAACGTACGACAAGCGACAGTAAGCTCGTGGTTGTGTTCGGTGATGTAAGAAGCGGCTGGACCAGCGACCAAACCTGAACCAAGGAGGAGAACCTTTTTCTTGGTAGTTTCGGTGAGAGCACCTGGACGGACACCACTGAATTTGGGCAAAACGTTGACACCGTCTTCGACCATAGCACGACCGAATTCGGGTAAAACAAACGCAGCACGGTGGACATCAGAGTTGTAGTATTTGCAGTCTGGAACAGCTCGAAGGGGTGTGGAAAGGGAACGAGTTTCTTCCTTCGAGCAAACGAGGAAACCGATTTGACCGGATGGGTCTGGGGTCAGCGAGTTCAAACTCTGACTCACAAGTTGGGATAGTGGTAAAAGCGTATTCAGCGACTGGGAACAATTTCTTGGTCGTCTCTCTGAGCTCTTTGATCAAAGGAAGATGTAACCAGAGGCATTCTCCTTGGGTCGACATGTGACCACCTTCCTTTAACGCATCCTTTAATAAACTAAAGTAAGGGGCTTCGAACAAAGCAGCAGCTGGACCAACTGGATCAGAAGAATCGGTGATGACAACGTCGTATTCGTTCTTGTGTTCGGGGAGGAATTTGAAACCGTCACCGATGAAGACTTCGACTCTAGGGTCGGAGTAACAAGCTGACATGGCTGGGAGGTAGATTTTGGAAACTCGGATAACGGCCTGGGGTCAGTGCCGTCTAGAAAATTACTTACCTCGTCGATATCACAAAGCGTAACCTTTTCAACAGAGCTGTGTTTGAGGACTTCACGAATGACACCACCGTCACCACCACCGATAACAAGGACTTGCTTGGGGTTGGGGTGAGATGCCATTGGGATATGAGTGATCATCTCTTGGTACGAAAATTCGTCACGTTCAGTGCATTGAATAGCACCATCGAGAACGAGAACGTTGCCGTAGGTTTCTGATTCGAAAACGAGAACGTCCTGGGGTCAGTTGCGTCGAAAGGTGGACTTACTTGGAACAGAGATTGCTCAGTGTGGAGGATTTGCTTGACTTTGAGAGTCATTGCTTGGCCTGGGGGTCAGCGTGGTTGTTGGTGGCACTTACCTGGCCATTGAGAAGAGATTTCTCTGAACCATCCGTCGACGATAGCTGGGTGAGATTTGGGAGACATGGGGGTAGTTGAGATAAGTGTTGAGAGAAGAAGGGAGTTGTTGAAGTAGACTTTTACTTTCTATCGATGCAAATGACGTGTATTAACGGGACCAAATTTATCACTACCTTTGTCAACAGTCCAGTAATGAGAGACAGATCAGTATCAGTAACATCTACACCACCATGTCAGACTCTGGACCATCTGAACCAAGGTTATCCACAAGGACAAGGAACAAATCTCAGAGAGCTTTGGAATCCAATGAAACCAAAAAGCTGCTAGCCAAAGCCGCGGCTGAAGCCAAAACCCCCAAGCCCAAGTCCAAACCTCAACCCGAAGTCTACTGTCTATGTCGTAAGAAGGGGACGGGGGAGATGATTCAGTGTGAAGAGTGTGATGAATGGTAGGTGGGGCTAATGGATAAGCTGATGGAAGGTACCATTTCACCTGTGTCAAGTTGGGAAAGAAGGAGGCCGCTAGGATAGGTAGGTAGATGTGGTATTTGGCTGATTACAGAAAATTACGTCTGTCCACCGTGTGAAGACAAGACTGGGAAGAAGAGTACAGGTGGGTGGATGTTGGAGCTAGCTGATTTTAGTTACGGTTGAATCCCCCACCAAATCGCTATCGCCCAAAGCGTCGACACCAAAAGTAAGTGGTCGTCCGACTCCACTGACCTCAGAGCGACTCTGGCGATTCTGCGTCTTCAGCCAAAATCTCCCTCCCTTCCCCGGCATCGTCTTCTACACCTCCTGAACCTTTGAAACGACGAAGGTCGTCGCCAGGGAAACGACTCAAGGTTAAGGCGTTACCACCTGCGAGACAATATGTGATTGATAAAATGGACGACGTGGTGAAGAGAGTTTTTACACCCATCTATGAGAAAGATTTGGCCGCGGAGATCGAGAGGGGTATCTTCAACACCTTCAAAGATGTCATTGGAGGGAAGGAGATTGCAGGGGGAAGATACAAGTGGGTTTGGTGATGAATTAGCTGACCCCAGGACCCAATTCAACCTCCTCCATTCGTCGTTGTCTAAACCCATTCGACCGTCTCTACTGAATCGAATTCTGTCTGGTGAAATCGGCGCCAGCACCATTGCCACACTTACGTCGTCTGATCTAGCTACTGAAGAGCGTCTGGAAGAATTGGAAAAGGCCAAACAAGCGTCTCTAGCGTCAACGGTTAAGTCCAAAGAGGACAAGGTGGCTGTGGGTGTTCGAGTTGGTCGTGACGGGTTTGAGAACGCCGAGATAACAGAGGAAGACCGGGTGAGAGAGGAAGATAGACGACGGGAAGAGGAGAGGAGGGAGCGGGAACGTGAGCGTGAACGGAGGGAAAGGGAGGAGAGGGAGGAGAGGGAGGAGAGGGGGAGGGAGAGAGACGAACCTTCCTCACCCCCAGTCCAATCTGCCTGGGGTGAACACTCACCCGAAATGCTCTCCCCTATCGAAGTCCACTCTCCTGACGCTCCGTATGAACCACCGAGTGAGATGGATTTGTTTTACCAAAAGGACGTACTGTGGAGGGGATCGGTGAGTGAGAGTCAAACCCCACTGACATCAGATTGCCAATCCCGCCGAACCGTCGTCTCAAACACCCACCGTTAGTCTCAGATCGGTCTCTGGGCGGAGTAGCTACGGTGAGGAGTATTGGAACCGTCTACTTCCCCACTCCACCATCTCCATCACTGGTCGAGTTCCAACCAACACGTCGTCTCAATACCTCAGCGACAGCAGGCTGACCCCGGGGAAGGAGTTGATAGTGGTAGCGTTCACCTCCTCAGATGGAGCGTTGGATCCAATGGTGGATTACTTTATAAACAAAGAGTAGGTCAATCTTAAACTACGCTTACCCAGTCGCCACGCCGTCTACCTTCCCTACGACCAACGTCCACCACCCAACGTTCCCAAGGAGCTCTATCTCATTCCTCTACGCCCCAGTGACCCTTCGCCAGAGTTTACCGATCTGATCGACAACTACGCGTTACCGGGGGTTCGTGACGCTTCCATATTCTTAGGCGTGTTTGTAGCCAACACGAGGATGTCTGTATCTGTCCCAGCCGGTTTAAACCTCCCCACCACAGATGAATTGCAAGCGTTACTAGCTAGTATCCGTAGATAACCTATGCACTGCCATATTTGCTTCCGTCGCGTCAACAAGTAGCCATCTCCATCTATCCATCTTATCACCAAACCATGTCAGAAATAGAGCAAGCACACGAATCTGAACCTGAACTCGATCCAGATGTCGAAGAGGAGGAAGAGGAGGAGGGGGAGTATGAAGTTGCTGCTATCGTCGATCACAAAATGAAAGCGGTAAGTCTAAACATTTGACCTCACTGACGCCAGGGCAAAACGACCTGTAAGTTTTAGATTGACCCAACTAACCCCAGATCTCGTCGCCTGGAAAGGGTACGGAGCAGAACACAACACTTGGGAACCAGAGGCGCATGTGTAGGTAAAGATTAAACCCCTCTGACTCTAGCTCGCACGCCGAAGACATTGTCAAAAGATACTGGGAGAGACAACCTAAAAAACAACCTGAACCTATCCGAAAACGACCTCGTCAATCCAACTCTTCCACCCCGGTAGTTAAGAAACCTAGGGCCAACGGTAAACGTAAAGCTGAACCTGACGACGTGGTTGAATTCGAACAATCCCACGTCGATTCGACGGTCAAATACGAAGACGTGGAGAGTTGGGAGGAATTGGTTCAGAACATTGATACCATCGAACGGGGTCATGAGGAGAAGTTGATGGTTTATCTTACAATGTGGGTTAATTCAATGGACTGGCTGACGATCAGGGTTGGAGGTGAAAAAGTTAGTTTGGAAACTGAAGTCGCTTATCGTCGTTGTCCACAAAAGGTGAGTCGAGGGAGGGACCTTACTAATGACAGTTGCTTAAATTCTACGAGGCTCATTTGAAGTGGGTTCAATGTGTGGATTGTACTGACCAACTCTAGGTGGAAGATGCCTGATGTTTAGGACTTCGTGTTATCGTATCCCTATGAGATTTGTTTACTTTTGGTTTCGCTTTCATTCGTCGTCGTAGTATGGTGTGAGATGTTATTATTTACTTCTATCGGTCTTCTGGATATCTGGATAAATCACTGCATATATTCTGATGATCTCTAGCACTCCTAGTTATCACCCCTTACGCTGAACCTTTGTTGTCACCTTTATCAACTGAAACAATTGGAATGGTGGCTATCTGTAGGCTTGTCAAATCAAATTTCATCGAGCTATAAAAGTACAACGCTGATCTATGGAAGTCCATGTCTGTCTCTTTCGACAAAGGCATATATGAGGCATGCTTTAACCTCTTCCACGTTGTCCTCCCTCCATGAGAACTCTGCCCACCATCTTGACATTTCTGGCACGATAGGTTGAATGCCTTTTCCTCTCAATCGAGCTGACAAACCTAATAACCTGTACCAAATCTTGATCTTTTCCGCATTCTCCGGCAGGAGCCTCTGATATAAGTCTTCAGTGCTGATATTGAATAATTCTTCCGCGTAACGTATCCGTACTGATTGATCTGGGGTGGGGACGGACGATCGAGTGGGAGAATCTTGCTGGCCTGATATATGTGAGTGCTCTGGAGATGTGGTGTATTATGACGGACTCACTGGTTTCTCCTTCAACTGTTTGAATCTCTAATGAACCAACTACACGCTTCGGAATGGTTAACCCATTTTCGGGCTAGATATCTTTAGGATGCGGTTGTTGATGAAACTCACAGTTGCAGGAATGAAATTCAAATTACACTGACAATTGGTTAATACCTTTCTGTTACTTCTAAGACATACCTCAGGATCTATAGGTAAAGGGAAGAATCGACCCGATTTCTCACTAAATCCAATCCATAACCAAACAACGACCCCTGCCCTGTCTGTTGGAAATCTCGAGAGCAAAAAATTATCATCGCACTGTACTGTCAGGTTAATTATCTAGTAGTCATACAATTTTAACGATGACCATCCCAGTCGTAAGAACGTGCGCCATGGCCATGTAAGCGGCTGCGTCCATAGTTACTTAAACTGTCAGAAAAGTACACGTTGTGTCACTCACTCTGCCCATCTTCATGCTGTTGAATCAACATCTCCTTATTCCAAGTGAAGCCGTTTTCACCAATCACGTTAAACTTGCGCATTTCTTCCGCTGCCTTATGGAAAGATATGTTATTCGTATTCCATATTCAGAGTAGCTGAACTTACTAATTTAACAAAGGTTTCGTGAAACATTTCATCACCGAAGAGTTGGACACACAACGAGCTGTTTGTCGTCAGTTGAGTCTTCATTTCCCTTTGAGCTTACCGATAGACGTCTCTTCCTGAACAGGGACGATTAACCTCAATCATCATTCAACGTGAAAGAGAAAAATTCACCATCTTTCTTGACCTCACCTATAGTTCTACCATACTGTTGAAGGAGTTCAGCAAGTTCGTTGAGCTCTGGATCTTGATATCGCTCGACGACTACAGATTCAACAAAATCTGAAGTAGAAGAAGTTAAATTCAAGAAATTCATCTCACGAGACCCTACTTACCTCTGCGCTCAACTTTCTTATTGAAATCGTCCAAATCTTTCCGTAATTTCTCTAACGATTTCGCTTGCATAAGCGATCCGATGGCGTCAGAGATGCTTCTTGATTCAACGACTCCAGAAACCGCTAACATCAAATAAGTTGACTGATAGGCGTGTATAAGTCAGTAAGAACAGTATCACTTCTGAGCGGTTGAGAAAATCTCACCCGGGCACTCATTTTGATAACGAATGGAAGCTTAGGATCATCAACGTTCACGCGAGTTTGTGGCATTGGTATTTGTGGTGTTTTTATTGAATATTAAACAAATGATGTATGAACAATGACTTGTTGGTTATGATTATAGAAGAACGCGTAATTTAGGATTCAGTTATTGCTACAGACCTCAATCGTCAGATTGATTGATTGATCGATTGATTGATTGATTGATTGATGAAATGAAACGTTATTTCGTCGCTTGGAGATTCAAAGTGCCACCGCCGTTCAATGCGACCAGGTGATGCATACAGAAGACTCCATCAGGTCAATTTGATCATGTTTTGATGGGAAATGAAAGGAATCTAGCGTCAAGATCGATCGATCATTGAGATAGATGCACTGCAATCAAATATTCACTATATGTTATATTCACTCTATGTTTAGTATTTTCCTCTTCACACTTGACATTAGGTTTTTCGTCAAATAAACAAATTAACTATTAACACTTGAATCACCGTCTAACATCGAGAAACAGCATGTCCAACCCTTTCACAGCCTCAGAAAATTATGAATCTGGTGATACACCTGAAGTTAAAACAGCTTTTGAAGTAAGACTTCGAATACCATTGTTTCCATTTGACAGTCTAACGTATTTAACGATCTGCTATGTAGGCTCTTCACAACTTATATGCTATTAAAGTAGAAATGCAAGCTGCCGAAATTCCACAAGCTGAAAAGGTTATTAGAATTGAGGCGGCGAAGAAGGAATTTGATCGAAGAATGGAACCAATCTATCATCCAGAACGTTTTCTTGTTAGTAAGTCACTCACTGTGAATTTTCTTCTGTGCTGAGTTTTGTGTGAGTTCAGGTGAACCATCTAATCCAGTCAACGAACCACAGCTCGAACCAACTCCTGGACCGTCTGAACCTCACAGTGAAACTCAACCTCAACCGCAAGCCGGTGCATCTGAACGTAATTGATGATCGACTGGACGGTATCATTTTGGTGGATAATTCAGTAGTTCAGTACATCGATAGATATCCTCGCAAAGATGATGCATTTCATGAAACCGATACTTCATGTCGCGATAACACTGCATATTCTCTGATACTATTCTCTAGCCCCCTCCTTACTATCACCCCTTACGCTGAACCTTTCTTATCACCCTTATCAACAGAAACAATCGGAATGATTGCTCCATCTTGAGGCTTCATTATTAGCTTGATCGGATAGAAAACTCACAGTAGCAGGGATATAGATCAAATTGGACTGCAATCAGTTTCCCCACATACCACCACTCACGCTAAGGTCTATAGGTAAACCGACGAATCATTGAGTCTCGTTAACGTACTTGACCCTTTGGGTCGATTTACAATGTAAACCTGAACGATTCCAGCTTTGAGAACATGGGTTAGAGCTGTAACGCAATTTTCATTTGGAGGTTCTCGTCAGTGGGTTGGAGGACTGTAATACAACGTACATAGTCTATAGTTTGTTTTTCAGATTTGTGATCTGTTCTATATAGCACCTGATCTCAAGTTGCACTCCTGCGTGTCCGACTGGAAACCTTCTACAGTATGGAAAATCTAATCGGGGGTTTACCGCTGGGCTGAGGTGCAAAATTTGTGTGGATACTGTGCATGTACAGGCAATTAGACCAGAACCAGATTATGCATACACAGCTAATTCGCGAACTAAAGAATACTTGTATAGTGCTTCGAAGATAATGTCATTCGCTATCACTTCGTCCAGCTTTTTCCATCCCCCTATTTGATGAGGTCGAGGAATGGCAAAGTCATCTACTTGTCGTGACAAAGTGTAAATAATATGCCATGCTCTGATAACATCCGCGTTGTGATTCTCCAAGACATCAAGAAAATCTCGGGATTGGATGTGATATAAGGTGACGAAGGTGCAAAGAGTTTGATGTTTGACTACACTTTTCTTTAATTTATCCAAACGGAGGAATGATCGAGCTAAACCATTAGCAATCCAAGAGAACGCTTGAATTCCCCACAACTCACCTGTAGAACCTATCGCAATAACAGAAATGGATCCGGCCCATCTTGACTCTCCTTTTACCAGGTCTACCTTTCTTCCACCACCGATCCTTCTTGCCCAGTCGACTCCCTTTTGAGGGATAACGGTAGTGCTTCTGAGAGACAGCTCTCCGGGTAAGAATGGATGAAGATCAAGCGATAGACTGGAGCTATTTGAGCGCATTGAAACCAAGATCAAGCACTACTCACCTAGTAACAGTAGGTTTCATTGGGGCTTTGTTGAATGCGGAGCCTTCGATCGGTGAGTAAGGAAACATTCGAAACGCTCCTTGATGACCCCGTGTCTCAACTGGTATGACTGCCAATGTGTTGTCCACCAAATGGTACATTGCCAATCTTGCACTGATCAGGGGGGCGGCACCAGCGAAGTTTGGGTAAAGAGTGACTTGAAATGGTTCACCAATCTTAATGAATAAGCGGTCACGGCGAAGAGTTTTGACAAAAGAATCCAGACTACCACCTGTGGTTGTTTAGTCCTTCCCTCGTAAAGCACCGCCCTCTCGCTCACCTCTATAATCCATCGAACCCATTGCAATTAGAGTGGTGTCATCACCCTCCGCAACCTGTATTCCGGCGGTCAAAAGATCGTGTCTCACTGTTTCAACATCTATGTCTAACTGAGTGTCCCCCAATTTGATGACATTGAAGTTCGATGGACCTTCCAATGTTCCAAATAAGCAGCACTCTACCAGAGTGCGTGCTTTCAATATTCCCATATCCTGAACCAAACATTCGTAAGCTATTCTACCAAAATACCTTGCAGTCTGGATTGAGCCATCTTCGGATCCTAGGGATTGTGATAGTAACTCGACATATCCGCGGGGCCTCTCGATGTTCCCTTCTGCGAGATTCCTCAACTCATCCCTCTCGCACCTTAATCTTGCTGCAGGTTTCCTTGCCAACAAACCTGCTTGAGAAATTGATATACCCTTGAGCTCGATGCCGAATTCCTGCAGTACATTTCGTGCCATAGTATCCTTCACTCCTCCATGATCCTCCAGGTTTTGTATCAGCTCTGTAACGCGACTACGCGTTGAAGAGTTCTTGGTAGTCGTTTTAACATGGTGCAAAGCTTCTTGAGAGATCGGAAAAAACTTGGTATAGCACCAACCCATCACTTGATCGCATTCATTTCCCAAACCAAATTCTTTCGTAAGAACACCAGCAGCTTCAAGTACCGTCAACGGATCAGTGGTGTACGGAGCGATTACCATGAGTTTAACTGTCTTCAGGCTAGAAAACTCCTCTTTTAGGAGTTCCAGTACTTTGTCTGCTCCTTCTTCAGCTGCTGGTAGCTTAGAGCCATTCTTCATCACAAGCGCTCGCACCATCATCGATCGGTAATGATCAATCCAGTCCTCCATTGACTCGAGCGTAAGAGGGATAGGAAACTCGGCAAGGTGATGGTGGGAGTACTCGCTATTCGTTTTCAGTACGAATGCTTTGGAAAGTAACTTACTTACAATGGATGAAACCCTCTTCTCGTTATCCCATATTTTGGAGGAAAGAACTCCTTCACCAAGCTTGTGCTCTGATAATCCATTATTTCTTTTTCCAGCGAACTCTCCTCTGACTCGCCAAGCTGGCTCTCTTCTATCGCCTCATCATTCAAGTCCATGATTGTTGCCTTCGTGTCATCGTCTGCGTCCTGAGCTTCAACAAAATTTGATTTTGCATTGTTGTCGTCTGTATTAATTGTATTGAGATTCTGAAATACAATTTCGGTCCGATTTCGGTTTGGATTTGTGATATCAGTGGAGAACAGGTTTCTGATAACAAAATACTCGTTGTTGAGCATTGATCGATCGAAAGAAGATGAGGACGGATATTTGAAAACGTCAAATTCTAACTTCATTAGCAACTTTTTCGTTTCTACAGACATACTTTTTCTGTTGAAGTCTAACTTCCAGATTGTTTCGATTTTGACAAGATGTCTAACGAAGGCTTCTACCAGTATAATGTATTTCAAATCAAACCAACTCTTGTCATCTTGTCCCAATCCCCTAGCTTCTGATCCAGTCTCCAGACCTTCGGGTCGACCAACTGCGGATTCCAAAGATCGGAATGCATCTTTCAAAGGCATTTTTTCGTCCGACGAATCGTGAAAAAGCTGGTGTGAAGCTCTTAAGAGTTCTATCACCCTGATCACAATACTCTGACAGTCGAGGGATTCAAGATATGGATAGAGGCGACGTGGAGCTGACTCGGATTGCAGGAGGTCGAGTAAATACACAGCTTCGGGATCCCAATCTGCTGGAGGGAGGAGAACACGAGCAACGTTTGTCCTTGCTCTAATTGGGACGATTTGGTAACGTATGTTTTGGTGTTGGTCTTGCATGATGAAAAGCGGGAAACTATTAACTTAGAAGATGTTCGATCCACATTGCATATTTGCTTGTTATATAACTGCGGACCGCCATATAATTTGAGAAGCGGAAAGCACGGGCTCCTTGCTTGAAGTCATTGCTTCTATTGTTCTCAAAGGAAACTTAAAGTGTAAGGTCCTCGAGCCCGTGCAGAGTCCACTGTCAGGAACAAGGGTGAACGAGATAAACACAAAAGGGACGTGTGGTGGATCCATTACTGCATGATAAGCAACAGATAAGACCGTTCCAAGATAAATAACTTAGCTATGAAATCTTCCATCGAATATGGAGTGGTTTATAAATATCAATCGACGATGCATCAGGATACCATTTTCTAAGTCACGAAACCAGAAGTAATATATAGTGATTGCAATGCATTTATCAGGTCTCCATGCGATCCATCTTGCTTCAACTGATCTGAACACCAACAAAAGCACGAAATCCAAAATCTCAAAAACTTGGCCATGCGGCACGTGGCGGAAAAGCTTCTGCTACGTGGAATTGAAACTCCGTGAGACAAGACAAGTAGAGAAAGCAAGAAGAATTGAGAACGAAAGCAAGAAGAATTGAGAACTCGAAAGAATCAACTTGCTGAATCTTTTCTTTCAATATTCATCTAATCTAAACACCGTCAAGTGAAGGCAAGAGCTCAGAAAAGGTGTTATGGGAC